>NC_059615.1:20950179-21028310 GCF_020424385.1 Procambarus clarkii
CTCCCTGGTCGACACCAGGCTGTTGGGTCGGGCTCCCTGGTCGACACCAGGCTGTTGGGTCGGGCTCCCTGGTCGACACCAGGCTGTTGGGCCGGGCTCCCTGGTCGACACCAGGCTCTTGGGTCGGGCTCCCTGGTCGACACCAGGCTGTTGGGTCGGGCTCCCTGGTCGACTCCAGGCTGTTGGGTCGGGCTCCCTGGTCGACACCAGGCTGTTGGGTCGGGCTCCTGGTCGACACCAGGCTGTTGGGTCGGGCTCCCTGGTCGACACCAGGCTGTTGGGTCGGGCTGCCTGGTCGACACCAGGCTGTTGGGTCGGGCTTCCTGGTCGACACCAGGCTGTTGGGCCGGGCTCCCTGGTCGACACCAGGCTGTTGGGTCGGGCTCCCTGGTCGACACCAGGCTGTTGGGTCGGGCTGCCTGGTCGACACCAGGCTGTTGGGTCGGGCTCCCTGGTCGACACCAGGCTGTTGGGTCGGGCTCCCTGGTCGACACCAGGCTGTTGGGTCGGGCTCCCTGGTCGACACCAGGCTGTTGAGCCGGGCTCCAGGTCGCAAGTCAGCCAGTGAGGGTTCACCACCACCCCTCACTGGGCACAACCAACATACCATCTTGATATTCATATTTTATCATCTGGCCTCAGGAGACACCAGCCAAGACTCGTCATCCCTGTATCATGCTCTCTCACTCTCATCCCTGTATCATGCTCGCTCACTCTCATCCTTGTATCATACTCTCATCCTTGTATCATACTCTCATCCCTGTATCATACTCACTCTCATCCTTGTATCATACTCACTCTCATCCCTGTATCATACTCACTCTCATCCCTATATCATACTCTCATGCCTGCCATAGGGAGAGGGAAATGTTGAAAACTAATCTAAAAATGAGTCATCTGTCTCCGTATGACACTGTTTATACCCGACATTCACAGGCCAGTTGAGTCACACCTCCCTGTAATGGCCTTGTTTACCAGGTAACTGCTGCCGCTGATTGGCCTCCGTATTCTGCTTTATTTCATGAATACAAGTTGGGAGATTTCTTTAAAAATGCTCCCATTATTACCTTTAATGACCTCATTCCTGCTGTTATTATCACTAACAACTACCCTTTATTATTGGCTTTGTTATGGCAAAGTTTTATCGTAATTGTGCTTTGCAAGTCCAAAACAAACTTGTAATTAGTGTCGCCGAGGTCTTTAAATATTTTGTCCATAACATAGGCTAATGGAATCTAAAGGTTAAAAGGAACAGAGGGGGATATGTTCACATCTTACAAGATACCGATGGGAATATTTAAGGTGGACAAGGACAGGCTCTTTAGACTAAGAGAAAGCCGGACAAGAGGACACAGGTGGAAGCTGGAAAAGCAAATGAGCATGAGAGACGTTTAAAGACACGAGGAACTTTACAATACCTTCACTTTCTTTAAGAAATAATAACACGAGTAACGGTAATAATTATGGTGAGAACGATGAGTATTTTGGATTTTGGATATTTGGATAAAGAGTATTTTGGGGTGTTGATGTGATCAATTGCAAGGATTGCAATGTATCATATTCTGGGGAGACTGGTCGTGGGGGATTGAAAAAAAGTTGATCACAAAAATCCAGTAACCAATTTTGATCGGAATAATGCCATCACTAACCACTGTTGGGATTTCGATCATAGGATTGATTTTAATAATATAATTGTGTATAACAGTTCAAGTATCAGAGACGCCTACTTCCATAGATTCTATGGTGACAGTTCAGGTTTATAAATTGTTTAGTAAAGTAGATCGATTAACGACTTAATCGATTAACTCCCCAGGGGGAGCCCCTGGGGAGCCCCTGGGGAGCCCCTGGGGAGCCCCTGATGGAACCCCTGGGGGAGCCCCTGGGGGAGCCCCTGAGGAGCCCTTGGGGGAGCCCCTGGAGGAGCCCCTGAGGGAGCCTCTGGGAGCCCCTGGGGGAGCCCCTGGGAAGGGGGGCTCCCCCTGGCTCCCCCCCATGGGCGCTGGGCTTATTAACAATATACTGTTAATAAGGATATTAATGATAATAATGATAATACCTATATTGCTAAAAATAATACAAAGCTACTTTTTGGCTCTTATCTCCAAAGTTAAGACTGAGCAAAGAAACTTCCAATTAGTCTCGCACAACAAACTTAAACTTACTTAACCCTTCTCGTTAAAGCTAATTTGATCCAAGTATTGCTTACCTGGATATTAATATGTAAAGCTAACTTGGCTATAAAGCAAGGAACTTGCTTAATTCAAGTTGAGGCAAGAAATCCAATAGAGTTTTCCTCAAGTCAGTTACAAGACCCGGGTCTATATACTCGGTCACTGTCGTTATAATGTAGTTTGTGTGTGAATACACCAATTTGTGACTACAGAATCGAGCTTTAGCTATTGGACCCCACATTTCTAGTTGTCGATTGACCAATGCAATGACTAAGCATATTTCCTTATAATATTTACTTTTAAAATTATGAATGGGATTTGTTTCTACAATCTGCTACTATAGTTTATACTGTTTTTCCACTACTCTTACACTATAAGAGAACTTACTAACATGTGAATGTCTCATATGTTTCTCAAGCTTCCACCCATTCCCTCTCCTTATGTTGGTATTCATTGTGTAAATGTAATATTTTCCACTTTATCGCCTTAAGTATTTTCTACGTCTCTATCATGTGTAACCTCTACACTCTTATAGCGTAATCAGGTGTATTTCCTTCAGTCTTCATATCCAACCGCCACGCAATTCTGGAACGAATCTCGATACAAACTTCTGAACTTTTTGAGTTTCCTTTATGTGTGATTTAGATGGGGACTTGAGAATGGGGCTGCATACTCTAAGACGGTCTCACGTAGGCTGTGGACAGCGATCTAAATGTCTCCTTATTTACGTTCCTGAATGTTTTTCTGAGTTTTGGTAGTGTAGAATATGCTGCCGACGTTATCCTCTGTATGAGCCTACGAAGCTTTCTTTGGCGCTGTGTCCAGAGACAACACAAGAGGTGCCCGGAACATGGGGGCGGTAATGGGCAGAGGGGAGGGTGGGGGGGAGAAAGGTTATTAGGGAAATGGGTGGGCGAGGACGCGGGAGGATGGGGGGTTAGAGGGGATGGGGTTGTGGAGGGGAATAAGGGGCAGATGAATTGTGAGTGGCAGACAGAGGTTGGGGGGTAAGGGAGGTCTGAGAGTGGATGCTCGTGGGATGAAAAGTGGTGCAAGAGTCGACGGAAAGAGTTTGTTTGTGAGGGAGATAATGGGGTTTGGTGTGAGGTGTAGTGGGAGTGTAATGGGTTGGGGTGATGGTGAGGTAGTTGGCTCTCCATATATGCTCACCTAACTTCTCATGGACTTGCACACTAGTTGATTTTCATAAATCAACTTATGTGCAAGTTCTCAAAGGCTTTGCACTCTATCTTATCAGCATCTGACTTCAGAATGGTCCAGGACGGACCGAAACGTCGTCGTCCCTTCACATTCTAGTGTGTGGTCTGGTCAACATCAGCATCTGAGTCCGTGTATGGAGTCAGCCTCCACCTCTTAACTTCCTAGTTCCATTCGTAGCTACTCTGACACAGAATTCTTGCCTCATGCCGCTGCTCACTTGCCACTCGTGTTTCTTTCTTCATGTTCCACTATAGTGTATCCTTGTGCAAATGTGCTGTTGCAGGATGTTTGGGAAGGTGTTGCTGTTAGTGTTGTGTGTTGAAGGGTGTCGTGTGTGGGAAGACGTACCTCTGGCAGGTGTGTGTTGCCGGCAGCTCATACTTTATCATATCTATTAAAGGGCTTCCTTCATGTGACTCACTCATTTACTTTCACCAAACACACCGCTTTAACACGCTCCGTGGTCCCTTCAGTGTGTCAAGCACTGTATCCTCCTGTACCCGCCTCAACACTGGTGGCACAGTACAGTATATCCTACTGTACCCGCCTCAACACTGGTGGCTCAGCACAATATATCCTCCTGTACCCGCCTCAACACTGGTGGCACAGTACAATATATCCTCCTGTACCCGCCTCAACACTGGTGGCTCAGCACAATATATCCTCCTGTACCCGCCTCAACACTGGTGGCTCAGCACAATATATCCTCCTGTACCCGTCTCAACACTGGTGGCACAACACAATATCCTCCTGTACCCGTCTCCTGTCAGCGAAACATTCATATAATTACAGTTTATAATGTCTCGTGCAAGAAGTTTCAGAAACATTTCCGGCATAAAAATTGACGAGTTTATAACAATTTAATTTATTATTATGTCTGCTAAATTATTTTCCTGCGTTTAATTTAACATTTTATCTTAAACATGTTTTCGCTTTTATCGAAAAAATTCAATTTTTCCAAAAACTATAAAACGTTTGCGTGAAAAACAGAACTGTTCAATAAATGTAGTTTTTGTGGGTAAAAGAGAGGTGTTAGGGTAATGAACGAAGCTTTCAAGGTAATGTTAAAACTACTTTTCCGGTTTAAAACGAAACTTTCGCAGGGTGCAAACACAACTTTTCTGGTATTAAATGTAAACTATATCGGTAATGAAATGAAAACTTTCGTGCCACTGAATAAAAAAAGTGCATTGCTTATACCAGTTTACCTCTAGCTAACTGATATGCTTTAATTCTTGTGTGTATGGAATTACATGTCTTCCTTCAGTTGTGAGTGTTCCCAGGCTTCGGCTGTTAGGACCCTACACCCAGCAGCCAACACCCAGCACCCAGCACCCAACACCCAGCACCCAACACCCAGCACCCAGCACCCAACACCCAGCACCCAACACCCAGCACCCAACACCCAGCAGCCAACACCCAGCACCCAACACCCAACACCCAGCACCCAGCACCCAACACCCAGCACCCAACACCCAACATCCAACACCCAACACCCAGCACCCAGCACCCAACACCCAGCACCCAGCACCCAACACCCAACACCCAACACCCAGCACCCAATACCCAACACCCAGCACCCAGCACCCAACAGCCAACACCCAGCACCCAACACCCAGCACCCAGCACCCAGCACCCAACACCCAACACCCAACACCCAGCACCCAACAGCCAACACCCAGCACCCAACACCCAGCACCCAGCACCCAACACCCAACACCCAGCACCCAACACCCAGCACCCAACACCCAGCACCCAACACCCAACACCCAACACCCAGCACCCAACACCCAGCACCCAGCACCCAGCACCCAACACCCAACACCCAACACCCAGCACCCAGCACCCAACACCCAACACCCAGCACCCAACACCCAGCACCCAACACCCAGCACCCAACACCCAACACCCAACACCCAGCACCCAACACCCAACACCCAGCACCCAACACCCAGCACCCAACACCCAACAGCCAACACCCAACACCCAGCACCCAGCACCCAACACCCAGCACCCAGCACCCAACACCCAGCACCCAACACCCAGCACCCAACACCCAGCACCCAGCACCCAACACCCAGCACCCAGCACCCAACACCCAACACCCAACACCCAACACCCAGCACCCAACACCCAGCACCCAACACCCAGCACCCAACACCCAGCACCCAGCACCCAACACCCAGCACCCAACACCCAGCACCCAGCACCCAACACCCAGCACCCAACACCCAACACCCAGCACCCAACACCCAACACCCAACACCCAGCACCCAGCACCCAACACCCAGCACCCAACACCCAGCACCCAACACCCAGCACCCAGCACCCAACACCCAGCACCCAACATCCAGCACCCAACACCCAACACCCAGCACCCAGCACCCAACACCCAGCACCCAACACCCAACACCCAGCACCCAGCACCCAACACCCAGCACCCAACATCTAGCTTCCACTACATTACTTGGAATTTTAAAACAATCTTTCGTAAACAGTAAATTCTCGTGTTGTTAATGGAAATCATTCTGTTGTGGAGTGCTGAGTCACGCTGAGCATAAACTCTTAGTCAGAATGTTTAGTGCACGAAACTTTCATAATACACATTTTAATGATTGGTTAACTAAATGTGTTGTGGGTTACTGGTTCACCAATTGCTAGACGGGGAGACAGGAGCCAGCTTCACAGGTAGACACGGGGAGACAGGAGCCAGCTTCACAGGTAGACACGGGGAGACAGGAGCCAGCTTCACAGGTAGACACTGGGTGACAGGAGCCAGCTTCACAGGTAGACACGGGGAGACAGGAGCCAGCTTCACAGCTAGACACGGGGAGACAGGAGCCAGCTTCACAGGTAGACACGGGGAGACAGGAGCCAGCTTCACAGGTAGACACGGGAGACAGGAGCCAGCTTCACAGGTAGACACTGGGTGACAGGAGCCAGCTTCACAGGTAGACACGTGGAGACAGGAGCTAGCTTCACAGGTAGACAC
Source organism: Procambarus clarkii (assembly GCF_020424385.1). Lineage (NCBI taxonomy): Eukaryota > Metazoa > Arthropoda > Malacostraca > Decapoda > Cambaridae > Procambarus > Procambarus clarkii. Next base: position 20,956,564 of record NC_059615.1, read on the forward strand.
GGGGAGACAGGAGCCAGCTTCACAGGTAGACACGGGGAGACAGAAGCCAGCTTCACAGGTAGACACTGGGTGACAGGAGCCAGCTTCACAGGTAGACACGGGGAGACAGGAGCCAGCTTCACAGCTAGACACGGGGAGACAGGAGCCAGCTTCACAGGCAGACACGGGGAGACAGGAGCCAGCTTCACAGGTAGACACGGGGAGACAGGAGCCAGCTTCACAGCTAGACACGGGGAGACAGGAGCCAGCTTCACAGGTAGACACGGGGAGACAGGAGCCAGCTTCACAGGTAGACACGGGGAGACAGGAGCCAGCTTCACAGGTAGACACTGGGTGACAGGAGCCAGCTTCACAGGTAGACACTGGGTGATAGGAGCCAGCTTCACAGGTAGACACTGGGTGACAGGAGCCAGCTTCACAGGTAGACACTGGGTGACAGGAGCCAGCTTCACAGGTAGACACGGGATGACAGGAGGCAGCTTCACCGCCAGGATTGGCGTATGAACATAGAAGTAGGATTAATAAGAACGAGTCAAAGAAGAGATCCTTCTTATTCAATAGAGAAAGAGTCAATGGAGAAAGATCCTATTCAACAGAGAGTCAAAGTCGACGGGGGGGGAGGAAGGGGGAGAAATCCTTCCTATTCAACGACTTGATCGAATTCGAGTCATGTGGGACTTGAATACTTCTGAGCCCTTCGCTGCTGACGCCCTCCGAGCCTTGTGAGTCTTCAGTAAAAGTCTGTAATAAATAAAATCGTGATGACTGCACGCTCCTGTTTAGGATTTGATTCGTGTCCAGACCGTAGACTTTTGTGGGAAGTTACTACAAAATATCGAAGCCGGTTTAAAACAAAAAGAAAATACCTTTTTCTTTCTCGTTTACACTTATCGTGTTGGGTCGTAGACTTCTTATAATCAAGCTCGTAAACTCTTGCTGGAGTTATAGAAAGCCACACAGCCCCAGTATATACACACACTCCCTCCCCACGAGTGCTGGGGTCCAGGTCGATAGGAAAATGTACGAGACCCACTTTAATATTGGGTCTGAGGGGCCACGCCGCTCGCCCTGACGTTTCCTGCCCATAAGTAAGAAGTGATTGGTCTCAGGCTTGCCAGAGTCGCTCACCTGAACTGAGACCGTTCTAAAGAGGCAAGATGTTGTGCTGATGATCAGCACTGCTGGCTCTCTCCTTCACCTTCCAGTGCTTTTTGAAGTATTGTGTTTGAAATATTTGTAAAGGAAAATGAGAGAGAGAACAAATCCACAAGGGCCGTGACGAGGATTCGAACCTGCGCCCGGGAGCATCCCAGACACTGCCTTAATCGACTGAGCTATGTGGATTTGTTCATTTGATGCATCACGTTAGTGTGATCTCTGTGTGTGATGAGAGAGAGAAATTAGGGTAGTTAGCTCTTATAGGTAAAAATCTAGCATACTGATAAGAGAAACAGGACTAAGACCAGTTTCCAGAACGGAAAAGAGACGAGGAACAAAACAGGAAATAAATATCCTGATCGGTGATGAAGCCAGCCTGCACCCTCCTCACACCTCAACTCAAGCGGACTAAATTATCACCCTACTGGCCGACTACTCATATTGAGCTCCGTCGCCGGAAACAAAAAGCGCGAGTATAATGTAATGCTTGGTAACGTCAACTCACTCATTAATTTGAAGGTTATTGGCTCACTCGTCGCATTACCTGCGTCAGCAACACAAGTTGAGGTTAGCATGCGAGTACCAGGGCTGGAAGCAGCAAGTGGGACTTTACCGGCAACAGTTGAGCTAGGGTTGAGGAGGCGTGGAACAGCCGTGTGCTGACGCCAGGTTCGGCAGCGTTTTCTTGGTCAGTTTGTGACTGACTGTGGAGGGGGAGGCAAGTTGAGAGACTGAGGCAGAGTGAAAGATTGAGAGAGGGATTGAAGCAGGGATAAAAGTTGAGAGAGAGAATGAGGCAAGGAGAGAGAGAGAGAGAGAGAGAGAGAGAGAGAGAGAGAGAGAGAGAGAGAGAGAGAGAGAGAGAGAGAGAGAGAGAGAGAGAGAGAGAGAGAGAGAGAACAATTGGGGGATAAACTCGAACCAAAAAAGCACAAAACCGTTGCACTATCAACCAGGCCAGGATGCTAAGAATAAGGATCTTAGAATGTAAATAACTCCAACACTTTGTGAGAAATAAGTCCTCCCGAGAGCACCACAATGTGATCGGTGCAAGATCATTGCAATATATATTTTGCATGATGCAATGATTTCTTCCTTCTTGCTATTACCGGTTATACCCTTGCATTATTAATATTGTTACATGTTATATATTGACGAAATCTTAATATATAGAAAATTATATAATTATATCTGTGTATGTTCTAACATGTGTGGTTGGGGAGAGTGGTGCCACATGGGGTGTGGTTGGGGAGTGGTGCCACATGGGGTGTGGTTGGGGAGTGGTGCCACATGGGGTGTGGTTGGGGAGTGGTGCCACATGGGGTGTGGTTGGGGAGAGTGGTGCCACATGGGGTGTGGTTGGGGAGTGGTGCCACATGGGGTGTGGTTGGGGAGAGTGGTGCCACATGGGGTGTGGTTCGGGAGTGGTGCCACATGGGGTGTGGTTGGGGAGAGTGGTGCCACATGGAGTGCACCCACGGGTCACACCACAGCTTTAGGCGTCACTGTTAATTATGTAGATATTCCTGGCGGTGCTTCGTCAGCGCTGCCAGCCGCACGACCAGCCTCAGGCAGCGCACGACCAGTCTCAGCGCTGCCAGCCACGCGACCAGCCTCAGCGCTGCCAGCCGCACGACCAGCCTCAGCGCTGCCAGCCGCACGACCAGCCTCAGCGCTGCCAGCCGCACGACCAGCCTCAGGCAGCGCACGACCAGCCTCAGCGCTGCCAGCCACACGACCAGCCTCAGCGCTGCCAGCCGCACGACCGGCCTCAGCGCTGCCAGCCGCACGACCAGCCTCAGCGCTGCCAGCCGCACGACCAGCCTCAGCGCTGCCAGCCGCACGACCAGCCTCAGCGCTGCCAGCCGCACGACCAGCCTCAGGCAGCGCACGACCAGCCTCAGCGCTGCCAGCCGCACGACCAGCCTCAGCGCTGCCAACCGCACGACCAGCCTCAGCGCTGCCAGCCGCACGACCAGCTCGCACCGCATCAGTCCTCCTGGAGTGCTGAACGCTACTCTCCGAGCTGCTAAAACAACCCCACGTTGACTTATTGACATGGTTTCTTTATTTAACAATTCGTTTAGCTAATTTATTTAATAGTTCGTTTACCTAACTCCAATTATGAAGGAAAATGAAAAATAGAATTATTAGTGATTATGGTGTGACGTGTTGTGTTGTGTTGTGTTGTGTTGTGAAGAGAACACTCCTCACTCCCCAGACAGTGTCCGGGTAACGTGTACAAGTTGCATTTTTGAGTAATATCTCGGTGCCTTGAGAGTCCCAAATATATAACGTAACTTTTGTTATGTTGCCTCATGTTTGGTGTCACTCTATGACGGGTGAGCCTCAGGCCATGACGGGTGAGGGTCCAGGTGGTGGCCAGACCATGACGGGTGAGGGTCCAGGTGGTGGGCAGACCATGACGGGTGAGGGTCCAGGTGGTGGCCAGGCCATGACGGGTGAGGGTCCAGGTGGTGGACAGGCCATGACGGGTGAGGGTCCAGGTGGTGGCCAGACCATGACGGGTGAGGGTCCAGGTGGTGGCCAGACCATGACGGGTGAGGGTCCAGGAGCCCATCAAATCCTCATCCGCCAGTGACAATAGGATTACTCGGCAGGTTTCAGAGCTCAAGGATTAGCAGATTTTAAAAGTAAAACAAAAAATATTTTGTGAGCATTGGGAACGCTGCGCCACGGGGGCGAAATATTGTTTGTAGACGTTGTGTCAAAAATGTAAATGTCAGATTTTTCTTCGGGCTCCGTGACCGAGAGCTCTAATACGTTTGGGTTTCCTTATACAGTTTTTTAGCTACTGATATTTGTTGAGAGAGAAGTGCCAGTAAGCCTTAGAAGAAACAGAATTAAAGTAATAAGCAAGACTGCATTTACAATACGCTTTGTAAAGTAATGCAAACTTTGGACTCATTCAGGGGTCAAAGGTCAGAGTGATGTGCATTACTAAAACACTCAAGAAACAAAGATTGTAAAGACATGTTTTTCACCACATACATCACCTTTCTTTTTCCTGCCTTTATATTTTAAGTGTAAAGGGGTACCACCACTGGTGCAATTGTAGGGACCCATAACCTCAGCGAAGACAACAAAGGGTATTCAGAGAAAAACGCGTGTTTGACTCTAAATACGAATGAGTATTCGCTTTCACATGAATACCATATGAGTATTTTAAGTAAATATTGCTTTTTTATATTTTTGATAATGATTGATTTACACTAAAACGCTCAAATAATTTTTTGTTAATTTTTCCTTCGTGGTTATACGTTTTCACATTATTCATCGCGTGTTAACTTCTTCATGAATTAAACATAACAAAATTATGCAGGATGTAAAAAAAAAACTAGAAAAACTACAGAAAAATGTGAAAACATTATTACATTCACTGCAAGATAGACCTGGCGAGTGTTGGCAGACTAGCGAGGCAGTTTGTGCTTGTTAGTGTTATTCCGCTATATTGAGGCCTTGTGGAGCAGTGAGTGCTCTTCACTGTTGTGTTCCGCATAACACCAATAATGGCTCTGACGTTGGGGGTACACAGTTTACAGTTCTGGATTATGTTATTAAGTGCAGATATGAGGGGAGGGAAAGTCTTCACATATATCGAATAAAGTATAGGGATGAGTAATTGTTATTGACAAACAATTTCTGAATTTCCTAAGTATTGTGTAAAGGTATTTAACAAAAACCTTTACATCTTATCTGCAGTTTAATATACATATGGAGGTGGAGAGGATCTATCTTGAGGTTATCTTGAGATGATTTCGGGGCTTTAGTGTCCCCGCGGCCCGGTCCTCGACCAGGCCTCCACCCCCAGGAAGCAGCCCGTGACAGCTGACTAACACCCAGGTACCTATTTTACTGCTAGGTAACAGGGGCATAGGGTGAAAGAAACTCTGCCCATTGTTTCTCGCCGGCGCCTGGGATCGAACCCAGGACCATAGGATCACAAGTCCCGCGTGCTGTTCGCTCGGCCGACCGGCTCCCTAGGATAGGGTAACTCACAGTGTTTACTATGGAGGAACTTATTAAGCAACCGTACACTAATACAGCCAATAATAATACAAATAAGAATTTGTAACGGCTTTAAAGACTGTAAAACTGAAAAAAAAGCTTCGTCATGTTTTGCATATTTCGTAAATATCGGTCAATTTGACATCAATTGAAGTAAAGTCTCACAAATCAGCAAGTCTCATCACAACTACCATCTGTAAACAACTTGAAAACAGTCAATATTATAATAGGGTTAATAGTGGAAATAAAAGTGAAAATAATGGAAAATAGTAGTGGAAAATATTATCCCTCACTTTCTCCGTTAATACATGCGGCCAGGTTCACTCCCTCCTCCTAGACACGGGAGCAGGTTCCCTCCCTCCCCTGGACACGGGAGCAGCTTCCCTCCCTCCCCTGGACACGGGAGCAGGTTCCCTCCCTCCCCTAGACACGGGAGCAGGTTCCCTCCCTCCCCTAGACACAGGAGCAGCTTCCCTCCCTCCCCTAGACACGGGAGCAGCTTCCCTCCCTCCCCTAGACACGGGAGCAGGTTCCCTCCCTCCCCTAGACACGGGACCAGCCTCCCTCCCTCCCTCCCCTAGACACGGGTGCAGGTTCCCTCACTCCCCTAGACACGGGAGCAGGTTCCCTCCCTCCCCTGGACACGGGAGCAGGTTCCCTCCCTCCCCTAGACACGGGAGCAGGTTCCCTCACTCCCCTAGACACGGGAGCAGGTTCCCTCCCTCCCCTGGACACGGGAGCAGCTTCCCTCCCTCCCCTGGACACGGAAGCAGGTTCCCTCCCTCCCCTAGACACGGGAGCAGGTTCCCTCCCTCCCCTGGACACGGGAGCAGGTTCCCTCACTCCCCTGGACACGGGAGCAGGTTCCCTCCCTCCCCTAGACACGGGAGCAGGTTCCCTCCCTCCCCTAGACACGGGAGCAGGTTCCCTCCCTCCCCTGGACACGGGTGCAGGTTCCCTCCCTCCCCTAGACACGGGAGCAGGTTCCCTCCCTCCCCTGGACACGGGAGCAGGTTCCCTCACTCCCCTAGACACGGGAGCAGGTTCCCTCCCTCCCCTGGACACGGGAGCAGGTTCCCTCCCTCCCCTAGACACGGGAGCAGGTTCCCTCCCTCCCCTAGACACGGGAGCAGGTTCCCTCCCTCCCCTAGACACAGGAGCAGCTTCCCTCCCTCCCCTAGACACGGGAGCAGCTTCCCTGCTCATAACTTACTGATGCTGGGTACCTCTGGAGCTCGGGACCTCCCTAATGAGCGCTGCACACATTCTCGCCTCCCTGTTATTCTGACATCCACAAGCCAGAGTGAGGGACACAGGCGGGCTTTCAGTAGCATGTTTGAGCTCCTTTGTGGGTGAAGATCTTGCTCTACACGCTCTGGGCAGGCCGGCCCGGTTTACTCTAAACTGTTTAACGCAGACCATGCCACAAGGACGTGATCAGACACACAATTGTATGTGTGTGTCATTATGGATCATGTATCTGACTCACGAATGATTATGTTTCTGTCTTTGTTTACCATCTGGGCGTCTAGCCGGTGGTGGGAGGAGGTCAGGTCGTGTAACTATCTAAGAGTATACCAACCCTGGCATTCTGTGGCCACACCACTGACTTAGTGGCCCCACCACTGACTTAGTGGCCACACCACTGTCTCAGTGGCCCCACCACTGACTTAGTGGCCCCACCACTGACTCACTGGCCCCACCACTGAGTCAGTGGCCCCACCACTGACTCAGTGGCCCCACCACTGACTCAGTGGCCCCACCACTGACTCAGTATTGCAAGGGACGGAGCAGCTGGCCAGTTTTTTAAGAATTAATCAAAATTGTCGATAGTTCAATTTCCGTTGGAGACCAACTGATGCTGAGCAGCACGTGATCCAGAGACCAACTGATGCTGAGCAGCACGTGATCCAGAGACCAACTGATGCTGAGCAGCACGTGACCCAGAGACCAACTGATGCTGAGCAGCACGTGATCCAGAGACCAGCTGATGCTGAGCAGCACGTGGTCCAGAGACCAACTGATGCTGAGCAGCACGTGACCCAGAGACCAACTGATGCTGAGCAGCACGTGACCCAGAGACCAACTGATGCTGAGCAGCACGTGACCCAGAGACCAACTGATGCTGAGCAGCACGTGACCCAGAGACCAACTGATGCTGAGCAGGACGTGATACAGAGACCAGCTGATGCTGAGCAGCACGTGATACAGAGACCAACTGATGCTGAGCAGCGCGTGATACAGAGACCAACTGTTGCTGAGCAGCGCGTGATACAGAGACCAGATGATGCTGAGCAGCACGTGATACAGAGACCAGATGATGCTGAGCAGCGCGTGATACAGAGACCAGATGATGCTGAGCAGCACGTGATACAGAGACCAGATGATGCTGAGCAGCACGTGATCAATATATCAGCTGATGCTGAGCAGCACGTGATCCATAGATCAGCTGATGCTGAGCAGCACGTGATCCATATATCAGCTGATGCTGAGCAGCACGTGATCCATATATCAGCTGATGCTGAGCAGCACGTGATCCATATATCAGCTGATGCTGAGCAGCACGTGATCCATATATCAGCTGATGCTGAGCAGCACGTGATCCATATATCAGCTGATGCTGTGCAGCACGTGATCCATATATCAGCTGATGCTGTGCAGCACGTGATCCATATATCAGCTGATGCTGAGCAGCACGTGATCCATATATCAGCTGATGCTGAGCAGCACATGATCCATATATCAGCTGATGCTGAGCAGCACGTGATCCATATATCAGCTGATGCTGAGCAGCACGTGATCCATATATCAGCTGATGCTGAGCAGCACGTGATCCAGAGACCAACTGATGCTGAGCAGCACGTGATCCAGAGACCAACTGATGCTGAGCAGCACGTGACCCAGAGACCAACTGATGCTGAGCAGCACGTGATCCAGAGACCAGCTGATGCTGAGCAGCACGTGGTCCAGAGACCAACTGATGCTGAGCAGCACGTGACCCAGAGACCAACTGATGCTGAGCAGCACGTGACCCAGAGACCAACTGATGCTGAGCAGCACGTGACCCAGAGACCAACTGATGCTGAGCAGCACGTGACCCAGAGACCAACTGATGCTGAGCAGCACGTGATACAGAGACCAGCTGATGCTGAGCAGCACGTGATACAGAGACCAACTGATGCTGAGCAGCGCGTGATACAGAGACCAACTGTTGCTGAGCAGCGCGTGATACAGAGACCAGATGATGCTGAGCAGCACGTGATACAGAGACCAGATGATGCTGAGCAGCGCGTGATACAGAGACCAGATGATGCTGAGCAGCACGTGATCAATATATCAGCTGATGCTGAGCAGCACGTGATCCATAGATCAGCTGATGCTGAGCAGCACGTGATCCATATATCAGCTGATGCTGAGCAGCACGTGATCCATATATCAGCTGATGCTGAGCAGCACGTGATCCATATATCAGCTGATGCTGAGCAGCACGTGATCCATATATCAGCTGATGCTGAGCAGCACGTGATCCATATATCAGCTGATGCTGTGCAGCACGTGATCCATATATCAGCTGATGCTGTGCAGCACGTGATCCATATATCAGCTGATGCTGAGCAGCACGTGATCCATATATCAGCTGATGCTGAGCAGCACGTGATCCATATATCAGCTGATGCTGAGCAGCACGTGATCCATATATCAGCTGATGCTGAGCAGCACGTGATCCATATATCAGCTGATGCTGAGCAGCACGTGATCCATATATCAGCTGATGCTGTGCAGCACGTGATCCATATATCAGCTGATGCTGAGCAGCACGTGATCCATATATCAGCTGATGCTGTGCAGCACGTGATCCATATATCAGCTGATGCTGTGCAGCACGTGATCCATATATCAGCTGATGCTGAGCAGCACGTGATCCATATATCAGCTGATGCTGTGCAGCACGTGATCCATATATCAGCTGATGCTGAGCAGCACGTGATCCATATATCAGCTGATGCTGAGCAGCACGTGAGGCACGTTCTCAGATAATACTTTTAATGACGCAAAATATGTTCATTATAGGAAAATGAAATATATTATTCTCATTGACATTCATCATTCACTTCATCCTTCGTGTTACTGATGAGTGTTGCTGTGAGGGTGATGCTCCCTCCCCGGCCTGCTGGTACAGTGGACATGAGGGAAATGATTGACTGACAAAACAGCAGTAGCTTACTGACAAGACTTGCTGTCCTGTCTAACACGACTGGCTGACCGACTCCCTGTTTCAACTGAGGAATAGGAATAGGGGGGGGAGGCTGGTAGTGGCAGGGGAGGCTGGTGGTGGCAGGGGGGGAGGCTGGTAGTGGCAGGGGAGGCTGGTGGTGGCAGGGGGGGGGGAGGCTGGTAGTGGCAGGGGAGGCTGGTGGTGGCAGGGGGGGGGAGGCTGGTGGTGGCAGGGGGGGGAGGCTGGTGGTGGCACAGCACAAGAGGGTGGGGGTGGCAGGAGGGGGGGGCTGGTGGTGGCAGGAGGGGGGAGACTGGTGGTGGCAGGGGAGGCTGGTGGTGGCAGGGGGGGGAGGCTGGTAGTGGCAGGGGAGGCTGGTGGTGGCAGGGGGGGGGAGGCTGGTAGTGGCAGGGGAGGCTGGTGGTGGCAGGGGGGGGGAGGCTGGTAGTGGCAGGGGAGGCTGGTGGTGGCAGGGGGGGGAAGGCTGGTGGTGGCAGGGGGGGGAGGCTGGTGGTGGCACAGCACAAGAGGGTGGGGGTGGCAGGAGGGGGGGGCTGGTGGTGGCAGGAGGGGGGAGACTGGTGGTGGCAGGGGAGGCTGGTGGTGGCAGGGGGGGAGGCTGGTAGTGGCAGGGGAGGCTGGTGGTGGCAGGGGGGGGGAGGCTGGTGGTGGCAGGTGTCGTGTCTGCTTTACTCACAGCATCGCTGGCGACGTATAATCTTCCAGAAGTCACAAAAGAGCCACCTGGCCTACAATAATATTGTCTAGGAGTTATGGAAAGCTTAAAAAAAAGTTACCAGTTTACTGGAGCACAATTACACGCATGACACTGTAATACATATATATATGTAAACAACTGTTCCTCAAGAACAAAATGATCTTAACAGTCCTCATATGTTCACCCTGAACAAAATCACAGTTGCATAACTCAACTGTTCTACAGGATCACTAATCACAAGTATATCAATCAAAGAGCTAGCTGATACTAGTGGCTCCAACCTAGCGCAGTGGGACACTAGGTCCTGGTATGATCTCCGGTCATGACCACAGTAAGGAGGGGACACATCATCAGTTAAGTGGGGCACGAGTCACGTCTCAATAATGACCTTCAAGATCACAGTAAAGTCCTCAGCCGCCCACCTCTCTACACCCAATGACGGACGGGCCAAGCTGCGTCCCTGCAGTCACAAAACTGCTTACACAAAATAAAGTCACCTACCACCTGTTCCACAAACGTTCTAAAAAAGGTGAACAATCGTATTGGTCCTGATCCATCACCATATAGTACTCTCAGTTTACATCAATATGATTACAGGGTCCGTAGACCAATACAATTACAGACACCTGGAGTGGGACCGACGTGCGTCCGTCCTCAACCAACATCTACAGACCACTGACGTTGACGCGGGCCGCGGGCCACACCTGTGCCAACACTGCAACACAACCGTAAAGTTCTCTTTCAAACATTTTAACTCATATAAATAAAATTACAACTCAATTAAGCTTTGAACATTCACAGATGTAAATGAGCATCACAATATACAACTCACACTATAAAATGGTATAAGCATATAAGCACACAATGATGAAATAATAAGATTCAAGCAGATAATTCCAATCTACTCGACTTTTCAATACTTAATCTCGGCAGGCAAGCAAAGGGGGGGTTGGGGGGAGGGGGGAGGGGAGGATTCAAATGAATTTAGCCTAGTCGTCCGGCTCAGCCGTTAGCACTCTTCTCTAACACACTATTCATCAATTCATTGTTAAAACAATGATACAAGTATAATATAACACAGCATGATCTCATAGCCCTGCCACCACCATTGTGAGGATATATAGTATATATCCTCACTATGCAAAGTATGGCAATAGCAATCAACCAGTAGTAGCCTACTTCACTTACATCATGTTAATAGATATATAATAATACATTGGATAGTAATACAAAAGATATATAGTACAGGCTGGTGGTGGCAGGGTAGGGGAGGCTGGTGGTGGCAGGGTAGGGGAGGCTGGTGGTGGCAGGGTAGGGGAGGGTGGTGGTGGCAGGGTAGGGGAGGGTGGTGGTGGCAGGGTAGGAGAAGGTGGTGGTGGCAGGGTAGGGGAGGGTGGTGGTGGCAGGGTAGGGAAGGGTGGTGGTGGCAGGGTTGGGAAGGGTGGTGGTGGCAGGGAAGGGGAGGGTGGTGGTGGCAGGGTAGGGAAGGGTGGTGGTGGCAGGGTAGGGGAGGGTGGTGGTGGCAGGGTAGGGAAGGGTGGTGGTGGTGGCAGGGTAGGGGTGGTGGTGGTGGCAGGGTAGGGGTGGTGGTGGTGGTGGCAGGGTAGGGGTGGTGGTGGTGGCAGGGTAGGGAAGGGTGGTGGTGGCAGGGTAGGGAAGGGTGGTGGTGGCAGGGTAGGGAAGGGTGGTGGTGGCAGGGTAGGGAAGGGTGGTGGTGGCAGGGTAGGGAAGGGTGGTGGTGGCAGGGTAGGGGAGGGTGGTGGTGGCAGGGTAGGGAGGGGTGGTGGTGGCAGGGTAGGGGAGGGTGGTGGTGGCAGGGTAGGGAAGGGTGGTGGTGGTGGCAGGGTAGGGGTGGTGGTGGTGGCAGGGTAGGGGTGGTGGTGGTGGCAGGGTAGGGGTGGTGGTGGTGGCAGGGTAGGGAAGGGTGGTGGTGGCAGGGTAGGGAAGGGTGGTGGTGGCAGGGTAGGGAAGGGTGGTGGTGGCAGGGTAGGGGAGGGTGGTAGTGGCAGGGTAGGGGTGGTGGTGGTGGCAGGGTAGGGAAGGGTGGTGGTGGCAGGGTAGGGAAGGGTGGTGGTGGCAGGGTAGGGAAGGGTGGTGGTGGCAGGGTAGGGAAGGGGGGTGGTGGCAGGGTAGGGGAGGGTGGTGGTGGCAGGATAGCGGAGGGTGGTGGTGGCAGGGTAGGGGAGGGTGGTGGTGGCAGGGTAGGGGAGGCTGGTGGTGGCAGGGTAGGGGAGGCTGGTGATGGCAGGGTAGGGGGGGTGGTGGTGGCAGGGTAGGGGAGGGTGGTTGTGGCAGGGTAGGGGAGGCTGGTGGTGGTGGCAGGGTAGGGGAGGCTGGTGGTGGCAGGGTAGGGGAGGCTGGTGATGGCAGGGTAGGGGAGGCTGGTGGTGGTGGCAGGGTAGGGGAGGCTGGTGGTGGTGGCAGGGTAGTGGAGGCTGGTGGTGGTGGCAGGGTAGGGGAGGCTGGTGGTGGCAGGGTAGGGGAGGCTGGTGATGGCAGGGTAGGGGAGGCTGGTGATGGCAGGGTAGGGGAGGCTGGTGGTGGTGGCAGGGTAGGGGAGGCTGGTGGTGGCAGGGTAGGGGAGGCTGGTGATGGCAGGGTAGGGGAGGCTGGTGGTGGTGGCAGGGTAGGGGAGGGTGGTGGTGGCAGGGTAGGGGAGGGTGGTGGTGGCAGGGTAGGGGAGGGTGGTGGTGGTAGGGTAGGGGAGAGTGGTGGCAGGGTAGGGGAAGGTGGTGGTGGCAGGGTAGGGGAAGGTGGTGGTGACAGGGTAGGGGAGGGTGGTGGTGGCAGGGTAGGGGAGGGTGGTGATGGCAGGGTAGGGGAGGCTGGTGATGGCAGGGTAGGGGAGGCTGGTGATGGCAGGGTAGGGGAGGCTGGTGGTGGTGGCAGGGTAGGGGAGGGTGGTAGTGGCAGGGTAGGGGAGGGTGGTGATGGCAGGGTAGGGGAGGCTGGTGGTGGTGGCAGGGTAGGGGAGGGTGGTAGTGGCAGGGTAGGGGAGGGTGGTGATGGCAGGGTAGGGGAGGGTGGTGGTGGCAGGGTAGGGGAGGGTGGTGGTGGCAGGGTAGGGAAGGTGGGTGAGAGCCCGGCTGGCTATCAGATTACACCATCGATCCCTAATGAATATTATGATAAATCAAATTACTGACGGACACTGTCGGCATCGAGACATTTTCTCCTGCCTTTCTCTATCTCCCTCTCTTTCTCTATCTCATTCTCTTTGATATAAAGTTTGATCATATACTTGATAATGAAGAAGACGAAACTGATAATATTTTGAATAACTATTTCATATCCATCGGCTCTTGGGACGTTACTTGAAGCAATAACAGGAAAATCAATTCATTTACAATTACATTATTTAGTCAACTAATTATTGTATAGATTTACAAGAATGTGTTCATGCCTTACTAGTTTACACACGTTCGTCTAATGAGCGCCTCACTCAGTAATATTTACTATCGCTATCTACACCCATATATGCAGGCGTAGCTAGCGATATAAAAATATATTTGTTAACTACCTCAGCAAGCTTTGCTGATGCTAGTCCACCTTAGAGGACTTTAGAACAGTTGGAACCTCTGGTACTCGAGGCCATATGCTGGGTGGTTTAGGAAATGGTTAACAAACTTAAAAACAGAATAAGTATGAATAGGTTGAAGTTTGAGTGAACAACAGCCATACATACTCACCCGTCCACTCCGTCCTGGTAGGTGTTAAGCCATATAAGTAATGTAAGGTAACCATCGGGAGGGAGGTAGTGGTAGTCAGAAATAAATTACCATTTGATTTAACAATTAAATAATTAAAATGTTTTACAAACATTCCAGGATCATCCAACATTGCCAAAACATCAATAATTATATTGACATGTAATTTGCATTCATGTTTTATATGCAACGATTTGCATCGCCTGAATTTGCTGTTATAAATCACAGGGATTATGACTTATGGGAGTGAGAGTTGGGATGGTTTTAATTGATGAATCATTTTTATATGTGTGGTGATGGATGTCTAGTGGAGTAATGTGTATGACTGATGTCAGGTGGGTGATGGTTTAATGTTAGATGGGTGGTGGTTTAATGTCAGGTGGGTGATGGTTTAATGTCAGGTGGGTGATGGTTTAATGTCAGGTGGGTGATGGTTTAATGTCAGGTGGGTGATGATTTAATGTCAGGTGGGTGATGGTTGATGTTAGGAGGCTGGTAGATAATGGTTGATGTCAAGACTGGTGGATAAGGGTTGATGTCTGTTGATGGGGCGGTGTGTGGCCCGTGTTGAGATAGTTGTGACCACTGTGAGAGGTGTGTGTGGCCCGTACTAAGATAGTTGTGACCACTGTGAGAGGTGTGTAACTAGTATAATAGGGAGGTCTGTTTCTAGTATGATGAGGGGTCTCTTGCCAGCGTGAGAGGGGAGAGTGGCTAGTGAGGTGAGGGTCCGTGGTCAGCGTGAGGGGGGGGGAGGAGTGGGGGGGGGAGGAGTGGGGGGGGGGGAGGAGTGGGTGGGTGCGGGGGGAGGGGGAGCCTGCAGGTGGACGGAAGGGAGACGCGACAAACCCATTAGTCGCGTTTATTGGCTCTGACGGAACACCGGCTCTAAGACTTTACCCTTCTCCACGCTCCCTCCCTCCCTCGCTGCCTCCCTCATTCCTCCGTATCTCCTATACTCTCCCCTCTTCCTCCCTAACTCTCCTTCCTCTACTCCTCACGCCACACCCCCCCCCCCTCACCCGACACCACACACCTGCCACCACACATCCACCACCATAACACAGCCTCCACCTCAAATCCTCCACGCTAACACACCTGCCACTATACACATTACAGTGGCAGGTGTATAGTGGCAGTATACACACACCTGCCACTGTACACGCTCAGTTGATTGACGGTTGAGAGGCGGGACCAAAGAGCCAGAGCTCAAGCCCCGCAAGCACAACTAGATAAGTACAACTAGGTAAGTACACACATGCCACACTATAGGGGGGCCTGGTGGTTGAGTGGACAGAGCTCGGAATTCGTAATCCTAGGGTCCGGGGGATCCATTTCCGGCGATGGCGGAAACATTTGGGCAGAGTTTCTTTCACCCTGATGAACCTGTTTATCTAACGGTAAATAGGTACCTGTGAGCTAGACAGCTGTATCGGGCTGCTTCCTGTGTGTGTGTGTGTGTGTGTACTCACCTATATGTACTCACCTATATGTGCTTGCAGGATCGAGCATTGACTCTTGGATCCCGCCTTTCTAGCTATCGGTTGTTTACAGCAATGACTCCTGTCCCATTTCCCTATCATACCTAGTTTTAAAAGTATGAATAGTATTTGCTTCCACAACCTGTTCCCCAAGTGCATTCCATTTTTCTACTACTCTCACGCTAAAAGAAAACTTCCTAACATCTCTGTGACTCATCTGAGTTTCCAGTTTCCACCCATGTCCCCTCGTTCTGTTATTATTACGTGTGAACATTTCATCTATTTCCACTTTGTCAATTCCCCTGAGTATTTTATATGTCCCTATCATATCTCCTCTCTCCCTTCTTTTCTCTAGTGTCGTAAGGTTCAGTTCCTTCAGCCGCTCTTCATATCCCATCCCTCGTAACTCTGGGACAAGCCTCGTCGCAAACCTCTGAACCTTCTCCAGTTTCTTTATGTGTTTCTTCAGGTGGGGGCTCCATGATGGCGCGGCATACTCTAAGACGGGTCTCACGTAGGCAGTGTAAAGCGCCCTAAAAGCTTCCTCATTTAGGTTTCTGAATGAAGTTCTAATTTTCGCCAGTGTAGAGTACGCTGCTGTCGTTATCCTATTTATATGTGCCTCAGGAGTTAGATTAGGTGTCACATCCACTCCCAGGTCTCTTTCTCGAATCGTTACAGGTAGGCTGTTCCCCTTCATTGTGTACTGTCCCTTTGGTCTCCTGTCACCTGATCCCATTTCCATAACTTTACATTTACTGGTGTTAAACTCCAGTAGCCATTTCCCTGACCATCTCTGCAGCCTGTTTAAGTCCTCTTGGAGGATCCTACAATCCTCGTCTGTCACAACTCTTCTCATTAATTTTGCGTCATCTGTGTGTGTGTGTGTGTGTGTGTGTGTGTCCCGAGTAGATAACACCCATAACTCTGGCATCGCACACTCACGGTCCTGGAGTAATATTTTAAAGCCTTCAACCACATAATAAAAGTAGAAAACTGTATGGAATTAAACTCTATGGAATCTGCATCAAAATCTATATCAACACTGAACAAAGATAATTAAACATTAGAGCCTCATTTGTAAAATTACTGAAACAAAAATATAAATGGCAACCTAATCTTTCAACTGTGTGACGTCACGGGCCTGTACCTCAGTTCAGCTGTCAGGAGCAGCTGCTCTGTGCTTCTCTGGTAGAAATTATAAAGCACTTACTGGCGAAACATCCTCGCCAGAAAGGTTAATTTCAACTCTATGTTTCCGTTCGTCGTTGTCAGTGTTTTGAGGTTTTCATGCAACTCTGTTGGTGCAAGAGAAGTGAAGCAGTGTACAGTGTTGGATGTATAAATATACATTACTATCTACATAATAAATTATACTGAGTTCAATTGTTTTTGTAAGACGCTGCAAGTGATTCAGAGATGGCAGCAGCCGCCTTTACAATGTTTATTGTTGCCTGGGAAGCCAAGTTTGGACATTTGCAGGATAATTTATGTGCCTAAATTATGGCCTTTACGGTATGATGCATGTGGAGGTGATTAGACCTTTATATGGTCTTGTATGGTGTTGCCAGAGGACCGACAGTAATGTTACGTTATGAATATTAATACATATTTGTAATTTTTTATACAGAAATAATAAAGAGAAAAAGCTACTTGATTGTGACAAATTATCTGGGCACTTAAGACATAAGAGAACTCGTGACTTAAGAGAAGGATGCTTGTGTAAGTACCCAAGGTACTTACTATGTTGACCGTTAAGTACCGGAAACAATAGTTTACAGTTTATGTTTCTTTGCATCTCATAATAATGGTCCTTATTGCCCCTTGCCGCTGGCAACGAATCAAATCACTCTTAACAATGACCATCAAGACGGCGAAGATCAAAGGTAAAAGATCGTCCCACATCTTGGCTAAGATAACATATGCATGTACTGTATCCAACTGGAACCACCATAGATAACATGCACCGTACTTCACCAAACTCCTCTTTTAAAAACTCCACACTGAATTACACAAGACCCACAACACACCAGTGTGTGTTACAGCAGCTCACGTACACAACGCACATTGTACTACATTAGCCCGTACCCAGGAAGGTCACTGTACCGTACCAGACCAACCCAGAAGGTACACACACCACCACAAAAGACTCAACTACAAAGCATGCTCTCCTCCTCAACAGACCTTCCCTTATACACACACTATTCAACAAGTCACCATAAAACACTGTATCAAGCCACACTCAGATACTATACAGATGAACCTCTCCCTGTTGCTTTAGCATTTATAGAATATGTTTTTTGTTTGGCTTAGAACACATATATTGCCACAAGAATTACGAATATATATTCTCTGGTTCTCTTTACTTTTATAAAATTTCTATGAAATTGAGAAGTTATTCACTATTTGGACTCGTTTGTTAGATGGTTACCTTCAAGCACATTAATATATATTCTTATCTTGCATAACGCGTTTAAAATGGCCTTTAATACCTATGATAAAATGTTTAAAAATCTTTACAGAAGCAAAACTCTCTTTCCGTAAAAGTTTTATCTCAGGTTCATAAGAATAAATTATTTAACTTAACATACGATTGTCTCCATGCACTGGAGTCGGCTCTGTCGCTATCACAACTCTTCCCGCCAGATTAAATTGTCTAAATAAATACTCCGACAGTGGAGCGTAATGTCGGCTTTTATTTTTTGTTTGTCTTCCTGTTTTATTCAAGCGAACGATATTAAGACTTTGTGTCAAGCTCTTCACTTAAAACTAGATTATGGAGAAAAGTTAAAGGTTACAATGTTAAGGTTAAAGTTACTGCCCGACTATTCATTATTTTATACAAAAATAATAACTAAATCTTGAAAGAAAATTTATAATGAACAGACCACAAAATTAAGCAACTCAGTATGATAATTATTGTTTTGTAGATAATTTGTATTATTATAATATGCAAGTGTTGTTGGGTTGACACACAGCTCGCAATAAACGTTCATAAGTACACACGACTAAACAAGCTTTTGGAAACTAAACAAAGGAAAACAAATCACGTTCCTTATTTAAAAAAAAACTGACATTACCGAATACCTTTATGAAGCGTTGTATTGAATTTTGTGATTCACAAAACCCCTCAAAACGTACATAATATAAAAGCGATTGATAAACCTTTTAAAAGCTACATAAAGTAAACATATGTTTACTGAAAAATGTACAGAAATGTCTAGATGAGGGCCAGGATCTCACACTGGGTTACGTCTGCTCCATGCTTGTCTCTCTCTTATGTTCATATATTCCAAGTTTGCTGTAAGACGTCACGTTCTAACATTAGAATATATTTATTTTGTATTTATATATACAAGAGTTTTCACATTCTTGTACAGCCACTAGCATGCGTAGCATTTCGGGCAGGTCCTTAATCCTATGTTCCCTGGAATACGACCCTGCCAAATCGTTTAACAACCAGGTACCCATTTTACTGTTGGGTAAACAGAGGCTACAGTTAAGGATTGGCGCCCAGTAAATCTTCCCCGGCCAGGATACGAACCCAGGACAAAGGGCTCGCGAAACGCCAGATCAATGTCTTAACCACACACCACGGGGACTGTACACACACACACACACACACACACACACACACACACACACACACACACACACACACACACACACACACACACACACACACACACACACACACTATACACACACTAGAGCAATCTTTGACCATTATATATATACACTAGAGCAACCATAGATCATATAACATAGGTAGAACACCAGGTGCATGCGTTTGCTAGTTTAAGAATCGTGGTGGTAGGTAAGCAAGTGGTGTCCGCTACATGAACATATGTGGTCGTTATAGTCAACACTGAGCTTGGTCGGGACTCTAAGGGTGGCATCATTGCAGCTGTATGTTATAGTTCTCTTTGTATCGTACTAAACACCTTTTTCACTAGCAGAAGAATATTAGCACTGGTCAAAATAATGTGTAATAATGAAGTAAAAATAGGAAAAAGTTCCGTTATTTTAGGTTGAATTGATATCAGGTCTAATTTGATGTGTTTATTGTTTTCGTCAGATACAAAATTCAGAGCAATTCCGCTAAAATTTTCACAGAATAAATAAATATATTATATTTTTATAAATAATGCTTTGCAACGAGTGTTGTTGGAGAGTAAGTGAAATGTGGCGATTGTTTACCGTAGAGTCATACTCGAATTTTCGAATGTGTTTTATCCATTCATATAAAGCAAAATTCCTTTAGCATACATTTGGTGCGGTAGCTTTTGGATGCCGCTGTATTGCCTATGTATAATTGTTGTTACTGTTGATGTTGTAACTATAGGTTGTGCGTTTAATGGTTGCAGCTGTGGTTGTGATATTGTTATACTGCAGTAGTCAGCGGCCCCCGCTCTTACTCTCGGAACTTAGCGGTTACTGTGGCAGGTTTTTGCCGCAGTGCAATGTTAGTACTGGTATAAAAGGTTGTCGATGTGTGAGTGGGTAATGTCACTGTAGAATGTATATATGTAGGTGGGTAATGTTAGTTGAAGATATGTGAGTAGTTAATGTCGCTGTAGAAAGTTGCAGATATGTGAGTGGTTAATATGTGAGGTTGGTTGTTTTTATTGTAGTTCTGGTACGTTAGTGGGTTAGTGACACTGATAACTTGTCGGTGTTCTGGGATACTATGGAAGGTTATGGGATGTGTGTGATTGGTTGTTTGTGCTCTTGGTAGTGGTATGGTATGTTATAGGAATTTGGTTGTTTGTTCTGGAGTTGGTTGTTGGTGGCGGCAGTGCCAGAGGTGCGCCTGCGCCATTCTGATTACCGTGTGTGTGTGTGTGTGTGTGTGTGTGTGTGTGTGTGTGTGTGTGTGTGTGTGTGTGTGTGTGTGTGTGTGTGTGTGTGTGTGTGAAAAAAATCAGTTAATCGACAGTTAATTGAAAGGCTGGCCCTAAGAGCCAGAGCTCAACCACAACAAGCACAACTAGGATAGTACAACCAGGAGAGCACACTCCCACACACACTGGCACATTGTCACACTCAGAGACATTACTCTCCTACCCAAAAGCTTCCGTCCCTCTCTCCCTCTCCCCTCTACAACGAAGCAACGGGTTTGGTATGATAGTTCTGGTGAGCGGGGTGAGGGCCGAGCTCGTCTCCCCTCTCTTGCCTGAGCGTTTGATGGTCTCCTCTCTGTCTCAGGCGGTGTGACGGTGTTCTGGGTGTAGTGGTCAGCGAAGCTTCTTTTAATTTTCGTACAGCATTTATGAGTGTATTGTGTGAGTGGTGTAAAGTTCCACTACTGACATGAGGGAATATGTTGAAAGAAATTGTCAATATTTTTTTTATTAAACTAATATATTTCTGAATTAACGTTCTACCATTTTTTGTATAAAACATTCCATGGCTTAACTGGCAGCTCCATTTTTTGAATCCATTTGGTTTCATGTGTGTTTTTTATGTAGATATTAATCGTCACAGGTGCTTGTGGGTGCTCTCAGGTGTTTGTGGGTGCTCTCAGGTGTTTGTGGGTGCTCTCAGGTGTTTGTGGGTGCTCTCAGGTGTTTGTGGGTGCTCTCAGGTGCTTGTGAGTGCTCTCAGGTGCTTGTGGGTGCTCTCAGGTGCTTGTGGGTGCTCTCAGGTGCTTGTGGGTGCTCTCAGGTGTTTGTGGGCGCTCTCAGGTGCTTGTGAGTGCTCTCAGGTGCTTGTGGGTGCTCTCAGGTGCTTGTGGGTGCTCTCAGGTGCTTGTGGGTGCTCTCAGGTGTTTGTGGGTGCTCTCAGGTGTTTGTGGGTGCTCTCAGGTGCTTGTGGGTGCTCTCAGGTGCTTGTGGGTGCTCTCAGGTGCTTGTGGCGGCTCTCAGGTGCTTGTGGGGGCTCTCAGGTGCTTGTGAGTGCTCTCAGGTGCTTGTGAGTGCTCACAGGTGCTTGTGGGTGCTCTCAGGTGCTTGTGGGTGCTCTCAGGTGCTTGTGAGTGCTCACAGGTGCTTGTGAGTGCTCACAGGTGCTTGTGGGTGCTCTCAGGTGCTTGTGGGTGCTCTCAGGTGCTTGTGAGTGCTCTCAGGTGCTTGTGGGTGTTCTCAGGTGCTTGTGAGTGTTCTCAGGTGTTTGTGGGTGCTCTCAGGTGCTTGTGGGTGCTCTCAGGTGTTTGTGGGTGCTCTCAGGTGTTTGTGGGTGCTCTCAGGTGCTTGTGGGTGCTCTCAGGTGCTTGTGGGTGCTCTCAGGTGTTTGTGGGTGCTCTCAGGTGCTTGTGGGTGCTCTCAGGTGCTTGTGGGTGCTCTCAGGTGCTTGTGGGTGCTCTCAGGTGCTTGTGGGTGCTCTCAGGTGTTTGTGGGTGCTCTCAAGTGTTCGATGGCGCCCTGGGGTGTTCGATTAGTTCCTTAGTGTCTACGGAGACAATCTTTGGTGATTTAATTGTATTCATTCCATTTTAGCCGCGTTTACTCTCGAGGTCATTTCTAGTTACTGTCACTCAGAGCAAGTTATGTCATAAAACTGTTAGGCTGTGGATCGAAGTAACTGAGAAACCAATCAGTTCCGCCAGTTAGGCAGTTAGGCAGGCCAGTCACCTGGAATAAACCAGTTAATTTCCGATGCTCACCTACAGTCCTGTGATCAAATATGAGTTCCTCAGTATTACTTGCTGTTTTATATTAGCAAGTAATTATAATTATATAATATAGTTATAATTATATTATTATATATATCGGATATTCATCGAACTAATGTTGTGTTCTGTATGACAACACTCTCATTGCCATCTACTTGATTGTTGCCATTTGCATGATTGTTGCCATGTATATTTTTATTGCCATCTGGATGATTGTTGCTATGTATATGGTTAGTGCCATCTGGATGATTGTTGCCATGTATATGGTTATTGCCATCTGGATGATTGTTGCCATGTATATGGTTATTGCCATCTGGATGATTGTTGCCATGTATATGGTTATTGCCATCTGGATGATTGTTGCCATGTATATGGTTAGTGCCATCTGGATGATTGTTGCCATAAGCACGAACGTTGTTAGATCTTTGCCATCAACATGAGCGGTGTCATCCGCACGAACGTTGCCATAAGCATAAACGTTGCCATGTGTATAGCAATTATTGGGTTATGAATGTTGTATAAAAACCTGAAACGTTGAAATGAAAAAGCCCGTTAATGTTGCCTTTGTTGTAGAATGTTTACAAGGAGAAGGATTTACAACAACGTTCACAGCGAGAAGCATTAACTTACACATGTTACAGTAACTCAGCCCTAGTGACCACGTTAGTCACGGACGGCGAGTGACGCCAACAGTATTTATGGCTCACATTTCTATCTAATGACAATGGCATTTTGTTCCAAGAGACTCGTCCATAGTTATTGGTGGCGACAAGTTTCCCGGACACCTCTTATTGGAGACCATCTTGCAGGTGTCTCCTCTGAACCACTCTTCCGGATTTGCTCCATTTTTAGAATATATAAATGTCTTATCTTCGTATCTTCGACTTGAGCAGTTACATTTTGATTTCATCAATCCGCTGTAAACCTCTTATCTATCTTGATGTTATCTTGAGATGATTTCGGGGCTTTTTAGTGTCCCCGCGGCCCGGTCCTCGACCAGGCCTCCACCCCCCAGGAAGCAGCCCGTGACAGCTGACTAACACCCAGATACCTATTTTACTACTAGGTAACAGGGGCATAGGGTGAAAGAAACTCTGCCCATTGTTTCTCGCCGGCGCCTGGGATCGAACCCAGGACCACAGGATCACAAGTCCAGCGTGCTGTCCGCTCGGCCGACCGGCTCCTAAATCTAAAGTCTGGCTCGGCCGACCGGCTCCTAAATCTAAAGTCTGGCTCGGCCGACCGGCTCCTAAAATCTAAAATCTGGCTCCTGCATCTAAAGTAGACGCGTTGACCGGATGTTGGAGTGTTGCTGGCAGCAGACCATCCTGGTCCCACCACACAACATTTTACCGAGTAAGCTGCTGGGTCGTATCTCCTCCGCGACCAATCACGTGTGTTGTCACACAAATTCCTCTTTACGGCCCAAGCAGATTGGTTAGAAACGAGATATAATCACACCAGACTTGTGCCAGGTGACTCGGCTTCTTATTGGCTGGACTAGTGACTTCATTGGTGACCTTCATCGGACACGTCAAAGCAGTCACGTGTCCACTTAGTCTCTAGTAAGTGGACACGTGACTGTATCTCAAGCACCTCGAGGGTAGCCACAGTAATAATAACCTCTAGTTGAGGTCGACCTCGTAGAGCTTCGGAGCTTGTACACTGCTTAGTAAATACAGACTAAGCCTCTACGATCGAGGTACAGACCTTATTGGTGAACACTTAAGTCCTCTGTGCATCCAGGCCATGATCTCCGTCCTCAAGTCTGACTGACAAGCCAAAAAGTCTAAAAATGTGGTAAAATGGTTGTTTAGTTAGCCGTGTTCCTGTTCTCCGTTACCACTGATATTTTTACCCTTGTTCTATGTTGTTCTTTGTTAGACTTTCTTGTGTACTGCCTGTTGTGGTGATGGTAACACTGCCTGTTGTGGTGATGGTAACACTGATGTAGTGACGGTAACACTGTTGTGGTGATGGTAACACTGTTGTGGTGATGGTAACACTGCCTGTTGTGGTGATGGTAACACTGTTGTGGTGATGGTAACACTGCCTGTTGTGGTGATGGTAACACTGCCTGTTGTGGTGATGGTAACACTGCCTGTTGTGGTGATGGTAACACTGTTGTGGTGATGGTAACACTGCCTGTTGTGGTGATGGTAACACTGTTGTGGTGATGGTAACACTGTTGTGGTGATGGTAACACTGTTGTGGTGATGGTAACACTGTTGTGGTGATGGTAACACTGTTGTGGTGATGGTAACACTGCCTGTTGTGGTGATGGTAACACTGCCTGTTGTGGTGATGGTAACACTGCCTGTTGTGGTGATGGTAACACTGTTGTGGTGATGGTAACACTGTTGTGGTGATGGTAACACTGTTGTGGTGATGGTAACACTGTTGTGGTGATGGTAACACTGCCTGTTGTGGTGATGGTAACACTGCCTGTTGTGATGATGGTAACACTGCCTGTTGTGGTGATGGTAACACTGCCTGTTGTGGTGATGGTAACACTGTTGTGGTGATGGTAACACTGTTGTGGTGATAGTAACACTGTTGTGGTGATGGTAACACTGTTGTGGTGATGGTAACACTGTTGTGGTGATGGTAACACTGCCTGTTGTGGTGATGGTAACACTGCCTGTTGTGGTGATGGTAACACTGCCTGTTGTGGTGATGGTAACACTGTTGTGGTGATGGTAACACTGATGTGGTGATGGTAACACTGCCTGTTGTGGTGATGGTAACACTGCCTGTTGTGGTGATGGTAACACTGTTGTGGTGATGGTAACACTGTTGTGGTGATGGTAACACTGCCTGTTGTGGTGATGGTAACACTGTTGTGGTGATGGTAACACTGATGTGGTGATGGTAACACTGCCTGTTGTGGTGATGGTAACACTGTTGTGGTGATGGTAACACTGTTGTGGTGATGGTAACACTGCCTGTTGTGGTGATGGTAACACTGTTGTGGTGATGGTAACACTGCCTGTTGTGGTGATGGTAACACTGCCTGTTGTGGTGATGGTAACACTGCCTGTTGTGGTGATGGTAACACTGTTGTGGTGATGGTAACACTGCCTGTTGTGGTGATGGTAACACTGCCTGTTGTGGTGATGGTAACACTGCCTGTTGTGGTGATGGTAACACTGTTGTGGTGATGGTAACACTGCCTGTTGTGGTGATGGTAACACTGTTGTGGTGATGGTAACACTGTTGTGGTGATGGTAACACTGTTGTGGTGATGGTAACACTGCCTGTTGTGGTGATGGTAACACTGTTGTGGTGATGGTAACACTGCCTGTTGTGGTGATGGTAACACTGCCTGTTGTGGTGATGGTAACACTGCCTGTTGTGGTGATGGTAACACTGTTGTGGTGATGGTAACACTGCCTGTTGTGGTGATGGTAACACTGATGTGGTGATGGTAACACTGTTGTGGTGATGGTAACACTGCCTGTTGTGGTGATGGTAACACTGTTGTGGTGATGGTAACACTGTTGTAGTGGTGATGGTAACATTGCCTGTTGTGGTGATGGTAACACTGTTGTGGTGATGGTAACACTGTTGTAGTGGTGATGGTAACATTGCCTGTTGTGGTGATGGTAACACTTGTGGTGATGGTAACACTGCCTGTTGTGGTGATGGTAACACTGTTGTAGTGATGGTAACACTGTTGTAGTGACGGTAACACTGTTGAAGTGACGGTAACACTGTTGTAGTGACGGCAACACTGTTGTAGTGATGGTAACACTGTTGTAGTGATGGTAACACTGTTGTAGTGACGGTAACACTGTTGAAGTGACGGTAACACTGTTGTAGTGACGGCAACACTGTTGTAGTGACGGTAACACTGTTGTAGTGACGGCAACACTGTTGTAGTGACGGCAACACTTCCTGTTATTATCTACCAAGACACCTTGACGCTACAGTTATACATTAACGTGAATAACGAACAATATAATAAGTTCCCCTTGTTTACAGGCCATTACCATTAAACAATGTTCGTATACTCTTCACTATGAGCTGTGATAACTGTGAGCTGCGTCACTGTACTGAAAGGAAGGAAACTTGACATAGAGTAAGAGTCTCCTCTACAAGGAACTGTTGCTCGGATAATGCGTCTGGGGATGAACAGTGATACACTATGGCACAATAGGTAAGTGTCCCGCGGGGGAGTGTAGAACACAGACAAGTTTTGAGCAAAATTGGAGGTAACATCTGAGGGTGTGGCGCGGCGCCCCCCTCCCCAGTGTGCGGCCATGGCGGTGCTGTGCGAGCGCCCCCCAGAGCTCATCACGCCCCCCAATGTTATCATCACTCGGAACACCAAGTCAGGAGGCAACAACAACAACAACAACAACCTCAACAACCACAGTATGAGAGTCAGACTAGTCGAGGTACGTATGTCTCATGTCTGTTGTGTCATGTCTGTTGTGTCATGTCTGTTGTGTCATGTTGTGTCATGTCTGTTGTCTCATGTCTGTTGTGTCATGTTGTCTCATGTCTGTTGTGTCATGTCTGTTGTGTCATGTCTGTTGTGTCATGTCTGTTGTGTCATGTCTGTTGTGTCATGTTGTGTCATGTCTGTTGTCTCATGTCTGTTGTGTCATGTTGTCTCATGTCTGTTGTCTCATGTCTGTTGTGTCATGTCTGTTGTCTCATGTTGTGTCATGTCTGTTGTCTCATGTCTGTTGTGTCATGTTGTCTCATGTCTGTTGTGTCATGTCTGTTGTGTCATGTCTGTTGTGTCATGTTGTGTCATGTCTGTTGTCTCATGTCTGTTGTGTCATGTCTGTTGTCTCATGTTGTGTCACGTCTGTTGTCTCATGTCTGTTGTGTCATGTCTGTTGTCTCATGTCTGTTGTGTCATGTCTGTTGTGTCATGTCTGTTGTCTCATGTCTGTTGTGTCATGTCTGTTGTCTCATGTTGTGTCACGTCTGTTGTCTCATGTCTGTTGTGTCATGTCTGTTGTCTCATGTCTGTTGTGTCATGTCTGTTGTGTCATGTCTGTTGTCTCATGTCTGTTGTCTCATGTTGTCTCATGTCTGTTGTCTCATGTCTGTTGTCTGTTGTCTCTTGTCTGTTGTCTCATGTCTGTTGTGTCATGTCTATTGTGTCATGTCTGTTGTGTCATGTTGTCTCATATCTGTTGTGTCATGTCTGTTGTGTCATGTCTGTTGTGTCATGTCTGTTGTCTCATGTTGTGTCATGTCTGTTGTCTCATGTCTGTTGTGTCATGTTGTCTCATGTCTGTTGTGTCATGTCTGTTGTCTCATGTTGTGTCATGTCTGTTGTCTCATGTCTGTTGTGTCATGTTGTCTCATGTCTGTTGTGTCATGTTGTCTCATGTCTGTTGTGTCATGTTGTCTCATGTCTGTTGTGTCATGTTGTCTCATGTCTGTTGTGTCATGTTGTCTCATGTCTGTTGTGTCATGTTGTCTCATGTCTGTTGTGTCATGTTGTCTCATGTCTGTTGTGTCATGTTGTCTCATGTCTGTTGTCTGAGGTCTGGCCTCTCAGGCATGTCCCACTAGCTCCATCACAGTCAGGTGTATCCAGGGACAATATCCACCTGACCTGGATCATTAGGGTTCCTTCTGGGCTACTGGAGAACTTTGTCCAGGAGTTAACGTATCATCTCTTATCATTATTAATGTCAGCATATATCTGTGTTAAAGAATTTGGTTCCTTCTTCACTTAATGCTCGTTAACATACGCCAGCGCCATATTTCTATTAGAAATTTAAAGTGAATTTTATTTAATGCAGTTATTTCGCTCTCGAAGTTTCAGTAAATTTCGTTTATCAGCAAATTGTTTTTTAAAATTTTCAGCGTACCATTTGAACCATGACCACAGGTGGAAGGAATGTTTTATGGTGTTTCTCATCCGGGTATTTCCTTAAATTTCTCAACTTGGAAATTGATATGGACTTTCTTGTATAATATAATTCTGCTGTGCATTTTATATTGATTTTAATTTCTTTCTTGCAGGTGAGTTGTCTAATAGAGTGCGAAGTGTAGAGAAGATCATCACAAGGGTGAGTACAGCAAAACCTGTTGTGGGACGTGTGTTAAAGGAACTCCTGTGGGATCTACAGGTTCCGCGAGCCGCGTTTGTCATTTAATAGCTTTCATCACAAGAACTCAAAGACCAGGCCACAGTGTGTGCTTGTCCCTAGTGGGACCAGGGCGCTTGTCCCTAGTGGGACCAGGCCACTTGTCCCTAGTGGGACCAGGCCACTGTCCCTAGTGGGACCAGGGCGCTTGTCCCTAGTGGGACCAGGCCACTTGTCCCTAGTGGGACCAGGCCACTGTCCCTAGTGGGACCAGGGCGCTTGTCCCTAGTGGGACCAGGCCACTTGTCCCTAGTGGGACCAGGCCACTTGTCCCTAGTGGGACCAGGCCAGTTGTCCCTAGTGGGCTGTGGTGTTATATCCTATCAGTGTGGCTCCTGCTTGCTCCGAGCGAAGGTCAAGTCTTGCGGCACATGTCTTACCCTCAGTCTCCTGTCCTCAGTGACAAGTTGTGTCTTGAAGTTGGTCCATCACTTGCACGGGCTTATATTGCAATGTTTCACACTCTCCTTGTGCAACCCATGTATGCTAGTTACGGTGGACATCAGTTATAATTAGAAGTTTAGTTTTTTGTCTATGAGCATCCTAGGTACCACTTGGATTGTGTGCATGCAAGCTCTGCTTGCGTCCTGAATCTCCTGTCTGGCCTTTCATGATTCAACAGATGTTGTATGTGACCTCTCGTACTATTTTCCCTCCTGCTATAATCCCCACTGCATTCGTTGAATATCGATTTGATTCTTCAGTACTTTTCTCTTTATACACGATTTCTTCCTTACCAGCAGTGCTAGTCTCCTGCTCACCTCCGAGTTCTCTTCTTGATATCTGATAGTCCCTGTGGAACACTGAATTGATCATCGTCTCTAAGGTTTGCCTCCACTACTGTTATATCTGATTTTGTCACTGATATCTTACCTTATCAAGTCCTCTGAGAATCATATATATGGTGATCATGTCTCTCCTAACTCTTCTGTCTTCCAGCGACGTGAGATTTAGTTCCCGTACTCTCCTCATAGCTCATACCTCGGAGCTTGGGTACCAGTTTGGTGGCAAACCTCTGAACCTTCTCCAGTTTAGTCTTGCTTGATGAGACAAGATCACAAAATATACTTGAAGCCAAGTATTAAAACTCGTTATTAGTTGTTTTGGGTGAAACCAGGAATTGTCTTGCAGCACGAGGGAGATGGTAAGCACCTCAAGGTAACGAGGGAGATGCTGCAGCCATCTCGTGTTGTGGGTAACCAGCATCTCTGTTTTCTTGGTATTTACTGAGAGAAATCGGATCACGAACATGAGTTTATTCCAGTTGAGAGCGCTGAACGCCTCCCGAGTTGTGTGTGAGAGAGAGAGAGAGAGAGAGAGAGAGAGAGAGAGAGAGAGAGAGAGAGAGAGAGAGAGAGAATAAATACATGAATGAATGAATGATTAAAAATACCTGACAAGGTGAAAGAATAATGAATGCATAAACAATTTCATCTTTAATATATACATGAATATATGCAAGTATGCATGCATACCGATGAACAAAATTGCAGCGTAAAAGGAATAAATTTCAAGCATGCGTTTTGAACATTGACGAATTGTAGATGAAAGCAAAGGCTGATGTTGACGGGTGGAGTGATGTTTAGACATAATAATAATAATTCATTTTGTTGGGGAACATATATATATATATATATATATATATATATATATATATATATATATATATATATATATATATATATATATATATATATATATATGTCGTACCTAGTAGCCAGAATGCACTTCTCAGCCTACTATGCAAGGCCCGATTTGCCTAATAAGCCAAGTTTTCCTGAATTAATATATCTTCTGTAATTTTTTTCTTATGAAATGATAAAGCTACCCATTTTATTATGTATGAGTTCAATTTTTTTTATTGGCATTAAAATTAACGTAGATATATGACCGAAACTAACCAACCCTACCTAACCTAACCTAACCTATCTTTATAGGTTAGGTTAGGTTAGGTAGCCGAAAAAGTTAGGTTAGGTTAGGTTAGGTAGGTTAGGTAGTCGAAAAACAATTAATTCATGAAAACTTGGCTTATTAGGCAAATCGGGCCTTGCATAGTAGGCTGAGAAGTGCGTTCTGGCTATTAGGTACGACATATATATATATATATATATATATATATATATATATATATATATATATATATATATATATATATATATATATATATATATATATATAATCTTTGGACAACACCCACCAGTGGGACTCGAACCCAGAAAGCACAACTACCTTCCAGTAGCTGGCATAACTAGTATGCTTTAACCCACTACACCATCAGACCTTACAAAAGAAGTAGATAGTTCGAGATATATATCCCAAACATCTCCACTTCCCGAAGGCACCAGATGAGTGTGGGGTCAGTCTGCATTTTCCATCAAGCCACTGTCAATGTGAGAGAACTCGTGTCCAGCTTATAAGCCTATACTTGCATAAACCACAAGTGAAGATTAATAATCTTTGGACAACACCCACCAGTGGGACTCGAACCCAGAAAGCACAACTACCTTCCAGTAGCTGGCATAACTAGTATGCTTTAACCCACTACACCATCAGACCTTACAAAAGAAGTAGATAGTTCGAGATATATATCCCAAACATCTCCACTTCCCGAAGGCACCAGATGAGTGTGGGGTCAGTCTGCATTTTCCATCAAGCCACTGTCAATGTGAGAGAACTCGTGTCCAGCTTATAAGCCTATACTTGCATAAACCACAAGTGAAGATTAATAATCATTGGACAACACCCACCAGTGGGACTCGAACCCAGAAAGCACAACTACCTTCCAGTAGCTGGCATAACTAGTATGCTTTAACCCACTACACCATCAGACCTTACAAAAGAAGTAGATAGTTCGAGATATATATCCCAAACATCTCCACTTCCCGAAGGCACCAGATGAGTGTGGGGTCAGTCTGCATTTTCCATCAAGCCACTGTCAATGTGAGAGAACTCGTGTCCAGCTTATAAGCCTATACTTGCATAAACCACAAGTGAAGATTAATAATCTTTGGACAACACCCACCAGTGGGACTCGAACCCAGAAAGCACAACTACCTTCCAGTAGCTGGCATAACTAGTATGCTTTAACCCACTACACCATCAGACCTTACACGAGTTCTCTCACATTGACAGTGGCTTGATGGAAAATGCAGACTGACCCCACACTCATCTGGTGCCTTCGGGAAGTGGAGATGTTTGGGATATATATCTCGAACTATCTACTTCTTTTGTAAGGTCTGATGGTGTAGTGGGTTAAAGCATACTAGTTATGCCAGCTACTGGAAGGTAGTTGTGCTTTCTGGGTTCGAGTCCCACTGGTGGGTGTTGTCCAAAGATTATTAATCTTCACTTGTGGTTTATGCAAGTATAGGCTTATATATATATATATATATATATATATATATATATATATATATATATATATATATATATATATATATATATATATATATATATATATATATTTTATAATAGGGAAGGGAGTATATATATATATATATATATATATATATATATATATATATATATATATATATATATATATATATATATATATATATATATGTTCTTCATGTCCTTCATCATCTCATTGCCTGGGAGAGAATGGAGTTCTGTGGGTTAAATACCTCAGAATTACTACCTCTCTTATGGCTTTGAAGTATGGTGCAATGGATACAGTGTGTACCTGCCACTCTGTGGGCCAGGGTTCGAGTCTCCTGGTGGGTTGAGTGTTAAAAAGTTATAAACTTCAGCTTGCGAGTTATATAGGCAAGTCTGTGCATATATATATATATATATATATATATATATATATATATATATATATATATATGTGTGTGTGTGTGTGTGTGTGTGTATCACGAAAATAAACGCCTGATTATAAATGTGACAGTGTCAGACCACGGAGGAAAATTGAAACAGGAATTTCCTTAAGTACTTTCCTATATTATTATACGAAAGTACTTAAGGAAATTCCTGTTTCAATTTTCCTCCGTGGTCTGACACTGTCATATATATATATATATATATATATATATATATATATATATATATATATATATATATATATATATATATATATATACATGTTAGGTTTATATTGAGGTAAGGGTCAAATTACTGACCCTCCTCAGGATACAGCCCCACAACAAACCGACTAACTCGTGGGTAACTATTTACTGCTAGGGGTTAACAGGTGCGTTAGGAAACGATTAAACCAATTTTTGGCTCGTCTGGGATTCAAACCCGGAATTCCCGACTGTGAGTCAAGAACGAACTCGGGTGCACTACGGGATCCCGTGTACGTATTTGCATATGTATGTATGTATGTATGTATGTATGTATGTATGTATGTATGTATGTATGTATGTATGTATGTATATACATGTATATCGTAATCGTATTTATGTGTTAGAATTCGCGTCTCGGTTCCCTACGTGTGTGTTTTCTTATCTCTGTGGCAGCTGTCTGTGGTTTTAATAGATAAGAGCATTGTTATTACCCTGGCTGCCTTACTGCGGTCCCTGCGTCTGAGTGACGTGACCTCTATATTGGGTCCTCAACAGGCCCCTGCTGGTGTGCCCTCTGTAGCAGTGTGGGGCATGTTGTGGTGCCCTCTGTAGCAGTGTGGGGTATGTTATGGTGCCCTCTGTAGCAGTGTGGGGCATGTTATGGTGCCCTCTGTAGCAGTGTGGGGTATGTTATGGTGCCCTCTGTAGCAGTGTGGGGCATGTTGTGGTGCCCTCTGTAGCAGTGTGGGGCATGTTATGGTGCCCTCTGTAGCAGTGTGGGGCATGTTGTGGTGCCCTCTGTAGCAGTGTGGGGTATGTTATGGTGCCCTCTGTAGCAGTGTGGGGCATGTTGTGGTGCCCTCTGTAGCAGTGTGGGGCATGTTATGGTGCCCTCTGTAGCAGTGTGGGGCATGTTATGGTGCCCTCTGTAGCAGTGTGGGGCATGTTGTGGTGCCCTCTGTAGCAGGACCGGGCCGCGGGGACACTAAAAAGCCCCGAAATCATCTCAAGATAACCTCAAGATGACAAACATGTTGAATGTATTCCAAGAATGTAAGGCAAGATGTTTACAAGGTAAACATGAAGCGGACAAACAAGGCAGTACGAGGCACTCATATACAGGCTCCCCCAAGTCATTAGAGCATTTACATAATAAGCGTCAGCAGATTGTGGCGTCCGCATGTTAAGTGGGCCGCCTCGGAGGTATGGATGCTTGGCCACAAGGGGGCGGAGAGGGAGAGGATAGACGGTGAGAGGAGAGACAGGAGGGAACGTGAGGGGAAGAGCGAAAAAAGGATGGAGAGAGTTGATGGAAGGGGAGAAAATGGAGAGAACAGGGAGGGGAAAGAGAAGGGAAGTGTTATTAAGAGCAAGAGAAAAAGGACTTTGGGAAATAATTAACCATAAAAGATGTTTAAATAAAGGTTTGAGAGAGGAAGGTAAGAATATAGGGTGAAAAGTGAAGGAAAAGATGATATTATAGAGAGAAGAGGAGTCTTAAATGTTTCGTATTCACGGTCATAATGCATTACTTACAATATATTTGACTGACTAAATATGTAACTATTCTACTTACAATAATTTCTCAATATCAGAAAATAAACCCAAACCCAAATGTTCTATGATTTCTTTTCATTACTTAGTCTCTCTTGAGTTTACTGCTTCAGCTCTTGTGTTCACTGCTTCAGCTCTTGTGTTCACTGCTTCAGCTCTTGTGTTCACTGCTTCAGCTCTTGTGTTCACTGCTTCAGCTCTTGTGTTCACTGCTTCAGCTCTTGTGTTCACTGCTTCAGCTCTTGTGTTCACTGCTTCAGCTCTTGTGTTCACTGCTTCAGCTCTTGTGTTCACTGCTTCAACTCTTGTGTTCACTGCTTCAGCTCTTGTGTTCACTGCTTCAACTCTTGTGTTCACTGCTTCAACTCTTGTGTTCACTGCTTCAACTCTTGTGTTCACTGCTTCAACTCTTGTGTTCACTGCTTCAGCTCTTGTGTTCACTGCTTCAACTCTTGTGTTCACTGCTTCAACTCTTGTGTTCACTGCTTCAACTCTTGTGTTCACTGCTTCAGCTCTTGTGTTCACTGCTTCAGCTCTTGTGTTCACTGCTTCAGCTCTTGTGTTCACTGCTTCAACTCTTGTGTTCACTGCTTCAACTCTTGTGTTCACTGCTTCAGCTCTTGTGTTCACTGCTTCAACTCTTGTGTTCACTGCTTCAACTCTTGTGTTGACTGGCTACAACACATAGACCCATCTCTGCCTCCCGCTCTCACCCACGTCGCAAACCAAAGTCCCCCTTCCCTTCCCTTCCCTCCCCTCCCCTTCCCTTCCCTTCCCTTCCCTTCCCTTTCCTTCCCTTCCCTTCCCTTCCCTTCCCTTCTCTCCCCTTCCCTTCCCTTCCCTTCCCTTCCCTTCCCTTCCCTTCCCTTCCCTCCCCTCCCCTTCCCTTCCCTTCCCTTTCCTTCCCTTCCCTTCCCTCCCCTTCCCTTCCCTTTCCTTCCCTTCCCTCCCCTTCCCTCCCCTTCCCTTCCCTTCCCTCCCCTTCCCTTCCCTTCCCTTCCCTTCCCTTCCCTTTCCTTTCCTTCCCTTCCCTTCCCTTCTCTCCCCTTCCCTTCCCTTTCCTTCCCTTCCCTTCCCTTCCCTTCTCTCCCCTTCCCTCCCCTTCCCTTCCCTTCCCTCCCCTTCCCTTCCCTTCCCTTCCCTTCCCTTCCCTTCCCTTCCCTTCCCTTCCCTTCCCTCCCCTTCCCTCCCCTTCCCTTCCCTTCCCTTTCCTTTCCTTCCCTTCCCTCCCCTTCCCTTCCCTTTCCTTCCCTTCCCTTCCCTCCCCTTCCCTCCCCTTCCCTTCCCTTCCCTTCCCTTCCCTTCCCTTCCTTACCCTTCCCTTCCCCCCATCCCAGCCCCTCTCGCCTCTTCCACTCCTCAAACGGAAACGACCTTTTTTACCCTGGGAATCCAGATCTTAATTTCCAGCATTCCAGTGAAAATTCTATTCTTCAGCGTTTTCTTTAAGAAATCACTCTCCGCTTTTATAGAATTGAGTTTTTTCGGATTATTTAAATCGGTTTCCAATTTCCTTGTCGTTTAATTCGACGAGTTCTATTTCAGTATTGTGTGGGAGATGGTGGGAAGGGAAAGGGTTAATGGGAGAGGGGAAAACAGCGCTAATAGTTCTAGCTGAGGTGTTACAGGCTGGGTACTGGAGACTGAGAGTGTTACAGGCTGGGTACTGGAGACTGAGAGTGTTACAGGCTGGGTACTGGAGACTGAGAGTGTTACAGGCTGAGTACTGGAGACTGTGAGTGTTACAAGCTGGGTACTGGAGACTGTGAGTGTTACAGGTTGGGTACTGGAGACTGAGAGTGTTACAGGCTGGGTACTGGAGACTGTGAGTGTTACAGGTTGGGTACTGGAGACTGTGAGTGTTACAGGTTGGGTACTGGAGACTGAGAGTGTTACAGGCTGGGTACTGGAGACTGTGAGTGTTACAGGTTGGGTACTGGAGACTGTGAGAGTGTTACAGGCTGGGTACTGGAGACTGTGAGTGTTACAGGCTGGGTACTGGAGACTGTGAGAGTGTTACAGGTTGGGTACTGGAGACTGTGAGAGTGTTACAGGCTGGGTACTGGAGACTGTGAGAGTGTTACAGGTTGGGTACTGGAGACTGTGAGTGTTACAGGCTGGGTACTGGAGACTGTGAGTGTTACAGGCTGGGTACTGGAGACTGTGAGTGTTACAGGCTGGGTACTGGAGACTGTGAGTGTTACAGGCTGGGTACTGGAGACTGTGAGTGTTACAGGCTGGGTACTGGAGACTGTGAGAGTGTTACAGGCTGGGTACTGGAGACTGTGAGTGTTACAGGCTGGGTACTGGAGACTGTGAGTGTTACAGGCTGGGTACTGGAGACTGTGAGTGTTACAGGCTGGGTACTGGAGACTGTGAGAGTGTTACAGGCTGGGTACTGGAGACTGTGAGAGTGTTACAGGCTGGGTACTGGAGACTGTGAGAGTGTTACAGGCTGGGTACTGGAGACTGTGAGAGTGTTACAGGCTGGGTACTGGAGACTGTGAGTGTTACAGGCTGGGTACTGGAGACTGTGAGAGTGTTACAGGCTGGGTACTGGAGACTGTGAGTGTTGCAGGCTGGGTACTGGAGACTGTAAGTGTTACAGGCTGGGTACTGGAGACTGTGAGTGTTACAGGCTGGGTATTGGAGACTGTGAGAGTGTTACAGGCTGGGTACTGGAGACTGTGAGAGTGTTACAGGCTGGGTACTGGAGACTGTGAGAGTGTTACAGGCTGGGTACTGGAGACTGTGAGAGTGTTACAGGCTGGGTACTGGAGACTGTGAGAGTGTTACAGGCTGGGTACTGGAGACTGTGAGTGTTACAGGCTGGGTACTGCCCAGTCCCTCATGTGTGATCTGTTTCACGTGACACAATTTATCATGTCTGTCAGGCTGGGTTTATCACCCACGAACCCCAGGCTAGAGCTGCGTTACGGAGACTCATTCCTAATGGTTGTACTTGTCTCTGTGGTAGTCACTTGTAGCACCCAGCTTGTGTGATGTACAAGGTCATCACTCTATAGGTCAGTCGCTCGCCTCGCTTATCTTATTTTTCATGTATTGGTATTACGTTAATCATTATCCAAATTTCTGGTAGATCTCTTTTTTCGTGATTTGGTATACATCATGTAACTTGCTAGCAAAGGGCCTGAAACAGCCCGCGTATGATACATGAGTATGATGCAGCCCCTGTATGAACCAGTACAAGTGATAGGACCCATGTATGAACCAGTACAAGTAATAGGACTCATGTATGAACCAATACAAGTGATAGGACCCATGTATGAACCAGTACAAGTAATAGGACTCATGTATGGACCAGTACAAGTAATAGGACCCATGTATGGACCAGTACAAGTGATAGGACTCATGTATGGACCAGTACAAGTAATAGGACCCATGTATGAACCAGTACAAGTAATAGGACTCATGTATGGACCAGTACAAGTGATAGGACTCATGTATGGACCAGTACAAGTAATAGGACCCATGTATGAACCAGTACAAGTAATAGGACTCATGTATGGACCAGTACAAGTGATAGGACCCATGTATGAACCAGTACAAGTAATAGGACTCATGTATGGACCAGTACAAGTAATAGGACCCATGTATGAACCAGTACAAGTAATAGGACTCATGTATGAACCAGTACAAGTGATAGGGCTCATGTATGGACCAGTACAAGTGATAGGACTCATGTATGGACCAGTACAAGTAATAGGACTCATGTATGGACCAGTACAAGTGATAGGACTCATGTATGGACCAGTACAAGTGATAGGACTCATGTATGGACCAGTACAAGTGATAGGACCCATGTATGGACCAGTACAAGTAATAGGACTCATGTATGGACCAGTACAAGTGATAGGACCCATGTATGGACCAGTACAAGTAATAGGACTCATGTTTGGACCAGTACAAGTGATAGGTCTCATGTATGGACCAGTACAAGTAATAGGACCCATGTATGGACCAGTACAAGTGATAGGACCCGTGTATGGACCAGTACAAGTGATATATATATATATATATATATATATATATATATATATATATATATATATATATATATATATATATATATATATATATATATGAGAGAGAGAGAGCATGAGAGAGAGAGAGCATGAGAGAGAGAGAGAGAGAGAGAGAGAGAGAGAGAGAGAGAGAGAGAGAGAGCATGAGAGAGAGAGAGCATGAGAGAGAGAGAGAGAGAGAGAGAGAGAGAGAGAGAGAGAGAGAGAGAGAGAGAGAGAGAGAGAGACAGACAGACAGACAGACAGACAGACAGACAGACATACACACACACAGACCCGGGCCCCGTAAGAGTGTTTTAAAAAGCTTCGTGTCTTATGCCATACTTGTCATTATAAATGATAATGATGAACGTATAGAGAACCGGTGTTCCTAATTCTTGTGAAGTAACAGAAAATGTGAGTTTCTGCAATTGGCAGGTAGTAAACCCCATGTTAACCTTCAGTGTATACCACAACATGTTGTATACTCAGTATACCCTCCGGTAATCACTCCAGCTGCCTGTGGACGACCCACGGGATACTCCTGTAATATCTCAGCCAGATAATACAGGAGTATCTAAGGATAATTGTGCCAGATGGCACAATTATCGCTTGTTAGTTATCATGATGACTGTATTGTCTCTTCATTGAAGAGTTTGCTGTAATATGGTGACTCAGGTATAAGCTACGTATTCATCAAGGGACTCAAATACTAAATTGAAGATTATAATAATTTCAAATTTTGTCATATTTTAATTTTGTCAAATTTTCATATTTTAAATTATATTTAGCCTATATATTTATGTTATATAGTATATATGTTTTTACTATTTACATATATTTTCTTGTGTTTTCCTCTCAAATCCTAATTACAGTAATCACTTAAGTGTGTTGTGTACTGTATGTATACTTCAACTTGAATCACCACAGTCATTGTTGAAGGTCCCTGGCCGGCCCTCCTGGCTGGTTGGCTGGTAACAAGGCTGTTTGACGCCGCTGTTCGCAGTCTGATGTATGAGTTACAGCCCGGTTGATCAGGTATCTTTTGTAGGTGTTTATCAACTTCCCCTTCAGAGCAAACTTAGTAAACTTTAACCATACGTTGCCCCCCACACATACTCGGACGTAATGGTACTGTTATTGTTGGCAAGTTGTCTCCTGGGCTCTCCTCCTCCCTCCATCTCCCCCATCTCCACCTCGCCTCTCCGACTCCCTTCATCCCTTATCTCGTCTTTCCATTGTCCTCCTCTACAAATTTTCTCCTCTTCTCTCCCATCTCCTTCCTTCCTGACCCTCCCTCCCGTCTCTCACACCCGCCAGGCACCACATGACACGGACCATAAAGCAAGGCTTTAACAGCCATATTAGTGTTACTGGCCCTGGTGTTCCCTGGTGGTGTTACTGGCCCTGGTGTTCCCTGGTGGTGTTACTGGCCCTGGTGTTCCCTGGTGGTGTTACTGGCCCTGGTGTTCCCTGGTGGTGTTACTGGCCCTGGTGTTCCCTGGTGGTGTTACTGGCCCTGGTGTTCCCTGGTGGTGTTACTGGCCCTGGTGTTCCCTGGTGGTGTTACTGGCCCTGGTGTTCCCTGGTGGTGTTACTGGCCCTGGTGTTCCCTGGTGGTGTTACTGGCCCTGGTGTTCCCTGGTGGTGTTACTGGCCCTGGTGTTCCCTGGTGGTGTTACTGGCCCTGGTGTTCCCTGGTGGTGTTACTGGCCCTGATGTTCCCTGGTGGTGTTACTGGCCCTGGTGTTCCCTGGTAGTGTTACTGGCCCTGGTGTTCCCTGGTGGTGTTACTGATCCTGGTGTTCCCTGGTGGTGTTACTGGCCCGGGTGTTCCCTGGTGGTGTTACTGGCCCTGGTGTTCCCTGGTGGTGTTACTGATCCTGGTGTTCCCTGGTAGTGTTACTGGCCCTGGTGTTCCCTGGTGGTGTTACTGATCCTGGTGTTCCCTGGTAGTGTTACTGGCCCTGGTGTTCCCTGGTGGTGTTACTGATCCTGGTGTTCCCTGGTAGTGTTACTGGCCCTGGTGTTCCCTGGTGGTGTTACTGGCCCTGGTGTTCCCTGGTAGTGTTACTGGCCCTGGTGTTCCCTGGTGGTGTTACTGGCCCGGGTGTTCCCTGGTAGTGTTACTGGCCCTGGTGTTCCCTGGTGGTGTTACTGGCCCTGGTGTTCCCTGGTAGTGTTACTGGCCCTGGTGTTCCCTGGTGGTGTTACTGGCCCGGGTGTTCCCTGGTAGTGTTACTGGCCCTGGTGTTCCCTGGTGGTGTTACTGGCCCTGGTGTTCCCTGGTAGTGTTACTGGCCCTGGTGTTCCCTGGCGGCACTATA
Organism: Procambarus clarkii; assembly: GCF_020424385.1. Lineage (NCBI taxonomy): Eukaryota > Metazoa > Arthropoda > Malacostraca > Decapoda > Cambaridae > Procambarus > Procambarus clarkii. The sequence goes on from NC_059615.1 coordinate 20,996,521, forward strand.
GTGCTTCACGTGCTGTCAGTCTGATGAACGTATCAGCGTATGACATTTTATTCGCCGATAGTGAGTGCAGTGCAGGGAGGACACTGCACTCCCTGCAGTGTCGCAGCACTGCTCTCCCTGCAGTGCTGATAATGTTCTCCCATACAGTGGCACAAGTGATCTTACAGTGCCACAACTTCAGGCCCTATACAGTACCGCAGTATATTGTGTATTACTGTGATGAATTGTTGCTAAACCATGTATAATGTACTTTAACAAAGTGTAGCTCAAAGTTAACTGTGGTTCAACTCGAGGCATTGTTGCTCAACAAGGTGACATTATGGCTCAATGAAATGCAGTTATGCTAAATTAGGTGAAGTTATGTTTAACCGGATGAATTGTTACTAAAACAGACTAATTATATTGCCTCATGTGCATTGTGGCTCCTCTCTTGTGCACTATATCATCGTCAGCTCGGGGTGTGGTGGCAGCAGTCCTGCAGGTCAACAAGAGCCAGGGAAGGGGGCTGGGGTTCAGTGTGTGGCAAGTCAGTCTACATCTCTTAAATGAGTAGGAAGAAATAGGAGGGAGATTGACGGGCAATTATTTAAGTGGGAGGGAGGAAGAGAGCAACAGACTGATGGACGGGTGCAGGGAGGGAAGTAACAAGGAGAGAAAGAGATAAAAGAGAGATACTTGAAGCGTCAGTTTGTGTATGGGTTGAATGTGTGATATTGTCATGGTGATGGGACTTATCTTACTGGCCATGGAATACGTCACAACATCACTCCCTCACCATCACCCCACGGCCCCCTTCCTCACTATCCTCACCTCCCTCTCTACACCAGCCTCACTTTCCCTTCCCCACCAACCTCATCTTCCCCACCTCACCTACCTGTAAATATTTTCCTCAGGAGAGCTAAGAGCCCTTGTTTGTGATGTATTAAACCAGCCTACGTCCACCTTCGCTCTCCGGCGCCTTTCTTAACCTAACCTAACAGATTAAATTATCTGTAAATCATTTTACTATGTTCTGAGAGCATTTGGTTTTCTCATAAATTGAGATTCATTTAAACTTTGAAAGACACATGTACAGTGCCTCCGGTCACACACAAGTACAGTGCCTTCACAGTCTACATAAGTACAGTGCCTCCACAGACCCACACAAGTACAGTGCCTCCACAGACCCACACAAGTACAGTGTCTCCACAGTCCCACACAAGTAAATGCTCTGTGAGCTGAAATGCAGTGAAAAGCTCTGTACCCCAGGACACAGTCCATGCCCCATTGTTATTTCTCATTCTTATCTCAGATATCCCCCTCACAGTGACCTGTCACCTAGGTCACCCGTCGGTGGTGTCCCCTCACAGTGACCTGTCACCTGGTTCACCGTCGGTGGTGTCCCCTCACAGTGACCTGTCACCTAGGTCACCCGTCGGTGGTGTCCCCTCACAGTGACCTGTCACCTGGTTCACCGTCGGTGGTGTCCCCTCACAGTGACCTGTCACCTGGTTCACCCATCGGTGGTGTTCCCTCACAGTGACCTGTCACCTGCTTCACCCGTCGGTGGTGTTCCCTCACAGTGAACCTGTCACCTGGTTCACCCGTCGGTGTTGTCCCCTCACAGTGAACCTGTCACCTGGTTCACCCGTCGGTGTTGTCCCCTCACAGTGAACCTGTCACCTGGTTCACCGTCGGTGGTGTTCCCTCACAGTGAACCTGTCACCTGGTTCACCGTCGGTGGTGTTCCCTCACAGTGAACCTGTCACCTGGTTCACCGTCGGTGGTGTCACCTCACAGTGACCTGTCACCTGGTTCACCCGTCGGTGGTGTCCCCTCACAGTGACCTGTCACCTGGTTCACCCGTCGGTGGTGTCCCCTCACAGTGAACCTGTCACCTGGTTCACCCGTCGGTGTTGTTCCCTCACAGTGAACCTGTCACCTGGTTCACCGTCGGTGGTGTCACCTCACAGTGAACCTGTCACCTGGTTCACCCGTCGGTGGTGTCCCCTCACAGTGACCTGTCACCTGGTTCACCCGTCGGTGGTGTCACCTCACAGTGACCTGTCACCTGGTTCACCGTCGGTGGTGTCACCTCACAGTGACCTGTCACCTGGTTCACCCGTCGGTGGTGTCCCCTCACAGTGACCTGTCACCTGGTTCACCGTCGGTGGTGTCACCTCACAGTGACCTGTCACCTGGTTCACCCGTCGGTGGTGTCCCCTCACAGTGACCTGTCACCTGGTTCACCGTCGGTGGTGTCACCTCACAGTGCAACCCGTCCTCTTAAAAATAACGTCACTTTTGGCTGGTATGTGCGCTATGGCTAAATTTGGACGTAATTTGAAATGAAATCGACTCACAAAAGTGACGTTCTGTTCCGTTTTCTATTTGAGTCGTCCGGCCTACGCGCAGAGGTTATAAAAGGACACTTTAAATTAATGTTTTTCATAACGTTTTGAAACTTTATGAGAATTTCCTGCCCACCTAACCTATCAGAGGACCCTTAACTTACTGTTGTTGAAAAAAAAAATCCAAATATATTTTCATTTTTTTTTCATTTTCAAATTACGTCCAAATTCGACCATACGGGCAAACGGCCACAAGCGACGTTCTTTTTAAGAGGACAGGTTGCACAGTGACCTGTCACCTGGTTCACCCGTCGGTGGTGTTCCCTCAAACTTCATTTTCTTATAACTTTCCTCTGTTCATCTTTACATTTATTAGATCTTCTTTTCTCTTGTTCTCTTTCTTTATCTACCAATAGTTGGGATACCCGGTGGTGCCCGGGTCGCTCCCGTGACCGTGTCGACCACAACTGTCTGTACTACGGCCGCTGACCCACTTGGGGGGGGGGCGACCCCGATCCCCCACCAGGACAGTCTTTGTTCTAGTATATATATATATATATATATATATATATATATATATATATATATATATATATATATATATATATATATATATATATATATTGCACGGTACCTCGAAAAAGTCAATTGGCCGGAAATGTTGTGTTTGACTTGAGGGTTATCCTGGCTTAGTAAGTAATGTGATGATAGCGACATTTTAATAGTGTGTAGGAAATAGTCCGGCTGCAAGAGCTGCACCAGGGAGTATCCGCGCGTGTTGATGGATTAGTCACTGGGAAATTAGTTAATACCAAATTGTTTATTTCACTATTTGCTGTTCCGATGTTTGGATTGGACGACTTGCATCTTCTGGTTAGATGTTATGTAGGAAGAAACTGTTGTGTTGCAATGTTGCAGCGCCTGGTGTTGCTATCATCACACAGCCTGTAATCATCGTTGGATATGAATATCGTCATTACATGTGGTGGTGGGTGGTGATGCTATGACTGCCTAGCATCACCACCCCCTCCATCACCACCCCCGAGGACTGCCTAGCATCACCACCCCTCCATCACCACCCCGAGGACGGCCTAGCATCACCACCCCTCCATCACCACCCCGAGGACTGCACATCACAACATCACTACTCCCATGCCTCTGTCCCCCAGGCACATTAGGACTGACGTGTTAGCTACAGACTCGAGAGAAATTTGCATCTTACAGACACTTGGAGTCAGTCGTATGGAGCCCCATTGTGTCCCTGCTGTCAACAGATTCTCAACAGGAATAAGTGGGTGTTTGGCAGCAGTGCAACCTTGACGGAAGCAAGATATTAACATTTGAATATGGAAATGAGAGTTGTTTGCACACTTTATCTGTCTCTATATCTCTCTGTGAGTGTGTTTCTGTCTCTCTCTCTCTCTCTCTCTCTCTCTCTCTCTCTCTCTCTCTCTCTCTCTCTCTCTCTCTCTCTCTCTCTCTCTCTCTCTCTCTCTCTCTCTCTCTCTCTCTCTCTCTCTCTCTCTCTCTCTCTGTCTCCTGTTGTAAATTCTGAGCGTGAAAGGCCTTGAGCTTCCACAAAAAGAACGATAGTGTTTGAAATAACGCTGTGGAACTGACTTGTGGAATGAGGGAGTCTGGCACCAGGCTGGCGCCTGTGACTGTAACACAGCCTGCAGGGTGTACACACTACCCGTGACTGTAACACAGCCTGCAGGGTGTACACACACACACTACCCGTGACTGTAACACAGCCTGCAGGGTGTACACACACACACTACCCGTGACTGTAACACAGCCTGCAGGGTGCACACACACACACTACCCGTGACTGTAACACAGCCTGCAGGGTGTACACACACACACTACCCGTGACTGTAACACAGCCTGCAGGGTGTACACACACACACACTACCCGTGACTGTAACACAGCCTGCAGGGTGTACACACACACACTACCCGTGACTGTAACACAGCCTGCAGGGCGCACACACACACACTACCCGTGACTGTAACACAGCCTGCAGGGTGTACACACACACACTACCCGTGACTGTAACACAGCCTGCAGGGTGTACACACACACACACTACCCGTGACTGTAACACAGCCTGCAGGGTGTACACACACACTACCCGTGACTGTAACACAGCCTGCTGGGTGTACACACACACTACCCGTGACTGTAACACAGCCTGCAGGGTGTACACACACACACTACCCGTGACTGTAACACAGCCTGCAGGGTGTACACACACACTACCCGTGACTGTAACACAGCGTGCTGGGTGTACACACACACTACCCGTGACTGTAACACAGCCTGCAGGGTGTACACACACACACTACCCGTGACTGTAACACAGCGTGCAGGGTGTACACACTACCCGTGACTGTAACACAGCCTGCAGGGTGTACACACACACACTACCCGTGACTGTAACACAGCGTGCAGGGTGTACACACTACCCGTGACTGTAACACAGCCTGCAGGGTGTACACACACACACTACCCGTGACTGTAACACAGCGTGCAGGGTGTACACACTACCCGTGACTGTAACACAGCCTGCAGGGTGTACACACACACACTACCCGTGGCTGTAACACAGCCTGCAGGGTGTACACACACACTACCCGTGACTGTAACACAGCGTGCAGGGTGTACACACTACCCGTGACTGTAACACAGCCTGCAGGGTGTACACACACACACTACCCGTGACTGTAACACAGCGTGCAGGGTGTACACACTACCCGTGACTGTAACACAGCCTGCAGGGTGTACACACACACACTACCCGTGACTGTAACACAGCCTGCAGGGTGTACACACACACTACCCGTGACTGTAACACAGCCTGCAGGGTGTACACACACACACTACCCGTGACTGTAACACAGCCTGCAGGGTGTACACACACACTACCCGTGACTGTAACACAGCGTGCAGGGTGCACACACACACACTAGCGAGAGACGGAGGGAGTGTGGTGTTGTGGAGAGCGGTGGTGGTGGGGAAGGGGCGCCGGGAAGGTGATCGGGTGTAGAGGGGAAGGAGGAGGGGAAGAGGCAGAGCATCAGAAGGAGTTATGATGATAGTTTTAGGAGAGAAAATGAAGTATTAAGAAGATGTATGAAGATGACTAAATAGGAAGACCGTGGAGCAGAAATAAGAGTAGGAGGAGGAAGATAATAAGAGAGGAATAGGAGGAGGCGGTGTTTAATTTAAAAACTTTATAAAAGGGCGTATAATAAGAAGCGAGGGATGTATTAGAGGGAGAGCGGTCACGAGGGGAGAGGAAGGGAGGCACGGTGATAACAGAGAGGAAATACTAGAGAAGCAAGAACAGAATGCAATAGCCAAAGATGGAGATAACACTAAGAAGACGGAAGCAGGAAGATGGCGTATGACGGCGAGAGTTGGAAGCAAAGCTAAATAAACAAAAATTTGGAATATGGATAAGAATTGTTTCCATGAGATTATGGTTGAGACAATGACAAATATACCAATATTTGGTCTGGAAGAGGGCAGAGATAGGGTAAGCGATAGCCTTTATTGGTAGGTCACCTGCCCAGCGCAATAAAATTAAAATTAGAAGTGAAAAATAGGCATAAAATGCATTTGTTTTGTGTGTGTACATGTTAGCACACTTGGCCCCCTAGCGCAGGCTGTCCTGAGTGTGTGTGTGCTAGGAGCGTGCCAGACTCTGGGCATAGGTGCCTTACTGGCCTGTCCGCACCCAGCAGTGCCTGGGGCCCGTCCGCACCCAGCAGTGCCTGGGGCCCGTCCGCACCCAGCAGTGCCTGGGGCCCGTCCGCACCCAGCAGTGCCTGGGGCCCGTCCGCACCCAGCAGTGCCTGGGGCCCGTCCGCACCCAGCAGTGCCTGGGGCCCGTCCGCACCCAGCAGTGCCTGGTGCACGTCCGCACCCAGCAGTGCCTGGGGCCCGTCCGCACCCAGCAGTGCCTGGGGCCCGTCCGCACCCAGCAGTGCCTGGGGCCCGTCCGCACCCAGCAGTGCCTGGGGCCCGTCCGCACCCAGCAGTGCCTGGGGCCCGTCCGCACCCAGCAGTGCCTGGGGCCCGTCCGCACCCAGCAGTGCCTGGGGCCCGTCCGCACCCAGCATTGCCTGGTGCACGTCCGCACCCAGCAGTGCCTGGGGCCCGTCCGCACCCAGCAGTGCCTGGGGCCCGTCCGCACCCAGCAGTGCCTGGGGCCCGTCCGCACCCAGCAGTGCCTGGGGCCCGTCCGCACCCAGCAGTGCCTGGTGCCTGTCCGCACCCAGCAGTGCCTGGTGCCCGTCCGCACCCAGCAGTGCCTGGTGCCCGTCCGCACCCAGCAGTGCCTGGTGCCCGTCCGCACCCAGCAGTGCCTGGTGCCCGTCCGCACCCAGCAGTGCCTGGTGCCCGTCCGCACCCAGCAGTGCCTGGGGCCCGTCCGCACCCAGCAGTGCCTGGGGCCCGTCCGCACCCAGCAGTGCCTGGGGCCCGTCCGCACCCAGCAGTGCCTGGGGCCGGATGTCTCACAAGTGCGGTGAAGTGTGGCCCGGGAAGCAGGCCCGGACCTTGACAATGTAGGCTGAGAAACTTCCTCAGCAACTCCTTGTAAGAACGCCATAATACGTTGAGTCAAAACTAAAAGCCAAAAATTTGTTTAAAAACGTGAGTGAAAATGATATGAATTGTAACAGAAAAAGTAATATGGAGATAAGAAGATAAAATTAATTGGCGGCAGGACTGAAGATGGGAAGTATAACTGGCCAAGAGGACGGATGGTTGGTGGAGACAACTTACATCACTCTGAAGAATACTAAGTGAGTGGTGTTGGTCGCAGGGGAGCACACCAAGCCCTGGCTAACTCACGTTAATCCTGAGAAATCTCAGTTGAATACTTAACCCCCGGCAATCCAACGTCAATCCAGCGTGACATTATTTAACCGAGGGTAATCCCAAGTAACTCCAGGTGACCTGCACTAACCCAGGTTAAGCTCAGATGACCCGTACTAACACCAGGGTAATCCGACATGACCCCTAGTTAACCAAGAGTAGTCCCAGGTGAACTTTGTTAACCCAGGGTAATCCAAGGTGACCAGAGTTAACAATCAGTTGGTACTCTGGGCAAGTACAATATTTTGGTACACATTAAGTACACTCGGTACACTCAGTACAGACAGACAGACATGCACTATAATATCAGGCTCATTTTATACCAAGATGATGTCAAATCATTCTCTCACCTGTTTGTTGACAGCATTTTAACCTTATATCATCACTAAACCACAGTTGTTCAGCGTGCAAGCTAGAGACATGTCCTCAGGTGTTGGTCTCAGGTGTTGGTCTCAGGTGTTGGTCTCAGGTGTTGGTCTCAGGTGTTGGTCTCAGGTGTTGGTCTCAGGTGTTGGTCTCAGGTGTTGGTCTCAGGTGTTGGTGTCAGGTGTTGGTCTCAGGTGTTGGTCTCAGGTGCTGGTCTCAGGTGTTGGTCTCAGGTGTTGGTCTCAGGTGCTGGTCTCAGGTGCTGGTCTCATGTGTTGGTCTCAGGTGCTGGTCTCAGGTGCTGGTCTCATGTGTTGGTCTCAGGTGCTGGTCTCAGGTGCTGGTCTCAGGTGTTGGTCTCAGGTGTTGGTCTCATGTGTTGGTCTCAGGTGTTCTAAGGTGTAAACAGATCTAAGACTGTAAAATGCTTGACGATAATAATATTATTTCCGGAGAATATTATCAACAGAGATTTCGTTTTAAGGGAATAATGTTCATTGGTTATTTTGATATGAATATATATATTTCATATTCCCCTTTTTATTATGAAATGAACCCGGAACTTGTGGGATTGTTTGTGGATTTATTTGTGGTCGCTGCAAAGCTTTCTCTTTGTGTTTCGAACAGAATTTCTTTTTTTCCACCAGTTTCAAATTCGACTGTTTATACAGAAATAACATAAAAATATCAGAGTTGGGAGGAGTGGCTGTTGTTTTTTCTTGTTCGGGGAATTGAAGCGTTGCTATTTTATTGCTATATATTGTCAGATGAAGCGGTGTTTTGAACGTTGCATTGTGCAACACTGAACGAAACCCAGTGACGCCAGACCCCGTCACAGGAGGAGGAAGAGGTGAAATATATTTTGTGTCGAGTATTCTGTTGGGAGAGCCACAGTGATGTCCGGTCCACCATGGTGCTACCATAGTGACGTCTGTCCCACCATGATGCTACCATAGTGACGTCTGTCCCACCATGATGCTACCATAGTGACGTCCCCCACCATGGTGCTACCATAGTGATGTCCCCCCACCATGGTGCTACCATAGTGACGTCCCCCCCACCATGGTGCTACCATAGTGACGTCCCCCACCATGGTGCTACCATAGTGACGTCCCCCCCACCATGGTGCTACCATAGTGACGTCCCCCCCACCATGGTGCTACCATAGTGATGTCCCCCCACCATGGTGCTACCATAGTGACGTCCCCCCCACCATGGTGCTACCATAGTGACGTCCCCCACCATGGTGCTACCATAGTGACGTCCCCCACCATGGTGCTACCATAGTGACGTCCCCCACCATGGTGCTACCATAGTGACGTCCCCCCACCATGGTGCTACCATAGTGACGTCCCCCACCATGGTGCTACCATAGTGACGTCCCCCACCATGGTGCTACCATAGTGACGTCCCCCCACCATGGTGCTACCATAGTGACGTCCCCCACCATGGTGCTACCATAGTGACGTCCCCCACCATGGTGCTACCATAGTGACGTCCCCCACCATGGTGCTACCATAGTGACGTCTGTCCCACCATGGTACTACCATAGTGACGTCCCCCCATGGTGCTACGATAGTGACGTCCCCCCCCATGGTGCTACCATAGTGACGTCCCCCCCATGGTGCTACGATAGTGACGTCCCCCACCATGGTGCTACCATAGTGACGTCTGTCCCACCATGGTGCTACCATAGTGACGTCCCCCCCACCATGGTGTTACCATAGTGACGTCCCCCCACCATGGTGCTACCATAGTGACGTCTGTCCCACCATGATGCTACCATAGTGACGTCTGTCCCACCATGATGCTACCATAGTGACGTCTGTCCCACCATGGTGCTACCATAGTGACGTCTGTCCCACCATGATGCTACCATAGTGACGTCTGTCCCACCATGGTGCTACCATCGTGACGTCCCCCCACCATGGTGCTACCATAGTGACGTCTGTCCCACCATGGTGCTACCATAGTGACGTCCCCCCACCACCATGGTGCTACCATAGTGACGTCCCCCCACCACCATGGTGCTACCATAGTGACGTCCCCCCACCATGGTGCTACCATAGTGACGTCCCCTCACCATGATGCGACCATAGTGACGTCCCCCCCACCATGATGCTACCATAGTGACGTCCCCCCCACCATAGTGCTACCATAGTGACGTCCCCCCCACCATGGTGCTACCATAGTGACGTCCCCCCCACCATGGTGTTACCATAGTGACGTCCCCCCCCACCATGGTGCTACGTTTCTGAGGTCGTGTTTTGTCTCTGTCATGAAAGTTACTTTTCCAAATGTTCTACAAGTCTTTCCCTGATGAGGTGTTCTACAGTCTTGCCTGGAAATACACGTTCATGACACTGGTGTATAGTTCAGTGCTTCATGTATCTCCACATTCTTAAATATTGGATGAACATTTGCATTGTTGACATATTTCCGGTATAACTCCGGTCTTTAATGTAATGCTGAACATTGTGGTTCACTGGTAACACAAGCTCTGTGCACCTTCCTTCAGTACCTATGGTGATAACTGGTCTGGTCCTACTGCTTGTCTTACATTCAATTACCTTTCACGTTTTTCCTCCCTTACCAATTTTGGGCGCTAACAGCGTCTTAATTAATGGGCCAAGCGCAAATCGCTTAACGATATTTTTCGTGTAACGCGTTCTGCGGAACTACTTTGCATGGTAACGCGTTCAATTTGGTATCTTTTCAAGCTAAAGAGTTTGTACTTTATGATGGTATTTTATGATGGTATTTTATGATGGTATTTTGAAAAATGCAGTAAAACTAAAATATAACAAAATGGCGACTTAAAATTAGCCGACATGTTGAAGAGGACTGCAGTCGTTATCGGAATATTCTGGCGTTGTGAGCAAATGACGACAGATGGCGTCACAAAAGCGTTAACAGACTAAGTTAGCTAACTTCAATTCTGTCAAGTATGCTTTCTAGTTGTCTGTTTTCACTCCTACTTGGTCCCCAATCTGCTTCACGTATGAAGACCTCCCTGGAATCTCTGGTTGAGTTCCTCACACACTTCTTTGTCATTCGCGAAGGAATTTTCTGCCCCCCAGTCCCCGGAGTCTTAATTATATGTCTCGTACCGATTGACTGATTGATGAAGATTAAGCCACCCAAAAGGTGGCACGGGCATGAATAGCCCGTAAGTGGTGGCCCTTTTGAGCCATTACCAGTATCAAGAGCTGATACTGGAGATCTGTGGAGGTGCAACTGCACCCTGCGTGACGGGAAATGTCTCCCGTGTGTGTCTCGTACCATTGTTTTCCTCCATATATGGTTCTGAAACACTAAGTTGCCTCTGCTTTTGCCACAATGTCATTTGCAAACTGTTGCTCTGCTGCTCTCCTGATTCTTGTGTACTCATTCCTGCCTCTCTTTAGTGTCTCCCTGTTTGTCTCTGTACTCGTGTCCCTATTGTATGATCCACCACTTTATAGTACTGTATTATGACGTGGTGGACAGTATTGTATTATGACGTGGTGGACAGTATTGGACTACTTTGTGTTAATTATTTGACTATGATTGTATTTTCTATTGGTATTGTAATAATATATTAATTATTGTATCAATATATCTTGCTGTATTGTATTGTTCTTTTTTAAATATGCTATATTATAGTGTTCTTTGTTGTATCATACTGTATTGTGTTCTCCTTTGCTGTATCATATATTGATCTTTGATGTATCATGCTATATTGTATTTTTTTTCGTTGTATCATGCTGTATTATATTGTTCTTTGTTGTATCATTATGTATTATATTGCTCATTGTTGGATCATGTTGTATTGTATTGTATTCTGTATTTAATTATGGTATGTCATTAGGGGTATTTTTTATTTTTGCAATTTTCAAGGAGGGGGGGGGGGGTGAAGAGCATTTTTGGGAGGAGGGGCAGGGGGGGGGGGACAGGGAAATTCCTCCTCGGGCCCCAAGCTTCTGACTGGCCCAGTAATTTCTGTCTTAGGCGGTGGATGAGTATTTATGACTCGTGTGTTGTCCTCAGTAAGATTGTGTACAACAGTGTTCCAGTGCTGTGTCGGGCTGGCCTCCACAGTGCTGATCAGTGCAGTACCTTTCTTTCTCTCGAGTCCGTTGCTCATGCACATGGGGTATCCAAGCCTGAGGCGGTGTAAGTGCACTTCTACCGTTTTTAATTGTTCCTTCATCAAAATAAGAGGTTAATAGTTGGTTGAATTCTCGTACCAACTTACACATCCGGAAGTTGCAATTGTTGCATAATAGGGAGCCGGTCAGCCGAGCGGACAGCACGCTGGACTTGTGATCCTGTGGTCCCGGGTTCACTCCCGGGCGCCGGCGAGAAACAATGGGCAGAGTTTCACCCTATGCCCCTGTTACCTAGCAGTAAAATAGGTACCTGAGTGTTAGTCAGCTGTCATGGGCTGCTTCCTGGGGGGTGGAGGCCTGGTCGAGGACCGGGCCGCGGGGACACTAAAAGCCCCGAAATCATCTCAAGATAGCCTCAACATAAGATGGTCACTGTACATCTTCTGCTTGGCTCAATCTTAAATTACTTTTTTAATATGTTCTAGACTGTGTGGTATATACATGTCTGCATTCCTCCTCTTAGTTGCAAGTGCTGCTACTTCCTCCACAATGTCATTTCCTATAATTCCTACATGACTTGGCAACCAGGTGATAAATTTTGCAACAATCGTGACGTTTGAGAGTTTGCATTAATGCTTAATACATCTGTGGTGAGACACATGCTGTCATGTAAGGGTTCGTGTTGCAAGGTGTTCATGGCTGTTCTCGTTATCTCTAAGCATTTATTTTAAGCCTTATGATTGGCCAGTATCTCTGTAATGTTGAACACTTGTGTGGGAGTACCCTAGTAACTACCGAATGTCCTGCCTTAACTGCTGCTTCAGACTCTTGTCTCTGCTGGTCTACTGATCCGTCTGTGAAGTATGACAAGCTGGTATACCAGGTTGTCTTATATATTGATATGTGGTGTGGGTGAGGCAGAGGAGAGTGTGGGTGAGGCAGAGGAGAGTGTGGGCGTGGGAGAGGAGAGCGTGGGCGTGGGAGAGTGTGGGCGTGGGAGAGGAGAGTGTGGGCGTGGGAGAGTGTGGGCGTGGAAGAGGAGAGTGTGGGCGTGGAAGAGGAGAGTGTGGGCGTGGGAAAGTGTGGGCGTGGGAGAGGAGAGTGTGGGCGTGGGAGAGGAGAGTGTGGGCGAGGATGAACGGGAGGCTCTTGATCCCGAGAGTGGTGTGAAAATAAGAATTAAAGCTGCAGAGTTACAATGGCTGACGGAGGAGCGAGAGAGAGAGAGAGTGAGAGAGAGAGAGAGAGAGAGAGGGAAGGGTGGACGTACAGTAGGTGTGGAGTAGGACCTCCACATCTACGAAGTCCTCCACGAAACGGACAAAGACAAAGATCTTGGAGTTGATATCACGCCGAACATGTCCCCTGGATCACACACAAAAAATATCATGAGCGGCGTATGCAAGGCTGGCTAACATCAGAACGGCCTTTACAAACTTGTGTAAGGAATCATTCAGAACTTTGTATACCACAAAAATGAGACCAATCCTTGAGTATGCGGCCCCAACATAATTCCATACCTAGTCAAACATAAGCCAAAGGTGGAGAAGGTTCATAGATATGAAACTAAACAAGTCCCCAGAACTGGTATGTGTTACGAGGAAAGACTACGTGAATTGCACTCCAAGTCGCTGGATGACAGAAGATCTTGGGGAGACATGATCACCACATACAAAATTCTCAGGTGAATTGATATGGTAGATAAGAACAGATTATTTAGCACGGGTGGTACGCGAACAAGGGCCACAGATGGAAACTAAGTACCCAAATGAGCCACAAGGATTGGAAAGAACTTTTTCTGCGTCAGAGTAGTTAATAAACGGAATGCACTAGAAAGTGACTCCATACAGTTTCAAATGTTGATATGATAGAGTCTAATAGGCTCTGTAATCTGTACACCAGTAGATTGACGGTTGAGAAGCGGGACCAAAGAGCCAAAACTCAACTCCCCACAAGCACAACTAGGTGAGTACAGCAGTTAGTGACCACTGTGTGTGGTGACCACTGTGACTGGTGACCACTGTGACTGGTGACCACTGTGGATGGTGACCACTGTGACTGGTGACCACTGTGACTGGTGACCACTGTGGCTGGTGACCACTGTGACTGGTGACCACTGTGACTGGTGACCACTGTGACTGGTGACCACTGTGACTGGTGACCACTGTGGGTGGTGACCACTGTGACTGGTGACCACTGTGGCTGGTGACCACTGTGACTGGTGACCACTGTGACTGGTGACCACTGTGACTGGTGACCACTGTGACTGGTGACCACTGTGACTGGTGACCACTGTGGCTGGTGACCACTGTGGCTGGTGACCACTGTGACTGGTGACCACTGTGACTGGTGACCACTGTGACTGGTGACCACTGTGACTGGTGACCACTGTGGGTGGTGACCACTGTGACTGGTGACCACTGTGGGTGGTGACCACTGTGACTGGTGACCACTGTGGGTGGTGACCACTGTGACTGGTGACCACTGTGGGTCACCACCACAGAGGAAGGACAACTCTGGTAGCAACAAGGCATCTTGCAACTTACTATAAAGATATATATTGGCAAATCTGAACTCTTTCCTCTAATATGATGAATGGCAGATGTTCATAAAGTCAGAGAACTTAGCAATTGCTCGTGTTAGTAAGATAAAAACTCCGGAAATTATGGTAGTAACTTGTTAGTCTCCAAGAGCACAATGATAGCAGCTGTAGCTCTGGGAATACTCACTGTAACTTTAGCTTCTCTCCTCTTGTAATTTGTTTCACCAAGCTTGCAATCTTTTTTTTGTTTATTGTTCCTTCATATTTTACCCTTAGTTGCAGAATTTGTCATTAGCTGATTGTTGAATTGTCTTGCAATAAATGTTACAAGTTTTAACGTTTTGGTATGTTGAAGAACAGGCAGCCATTAGTTGATTGTTGTGTAGCGAGTGAGAGCAGGAGGAGGGCGGTGCCTCGGCCAGCAGGTGACCTATTGCCTCTCTGCTGACTGTGTATGCTGAGCCCTGGGGCCCGACCAGCCGGGTGCTGAGCCCTGGGGCCCGACCAGCCGGGTGCTGAGCCCTGGGGCCCGACCAGCCGGGTGCTGAGCCCTGGGGGCCCGACCAGCCGGGTGCTGAGCCCTGGGGCCCGACCAGCCGGGTGCTGAGCCCTGGGGGCCCGACCAGTCGACCAAATCTAGTGTGTCCCATCCAGATGGGACACACAAGGAGTATTGTGGGTGGCTTCTAGGCCGGTGGTGTGGTGGTGACCCACAGTGTGGTGGTGACCCACAGTGTGGTGGTGACCCACAGTGTGGTGGTGACCCACAGTGTGGTGGTGACCCACAGTGTGGTGGTGACCCACAGTGTGGTGGTGACCCACAGTGTGGTGGTGGGCAGCTGACCAGGCCACAGCTGGCAGCGTGTGGGTGGCTGGTGGTGGTGACCCACAGTGTGGGGGGGGGGGTGGGCAGCTGGCCAGGCCACAGCTGGCAGCGTGTGGGTGGCTGGTGGTGGTGACCCACACTGTGGGGGTGGGCAGCTGGCCAGGCCACAGCTGGCAGCGTGTGGGTGGCTGGTGGTGGTGACCCACAGTGTGGGGGTGGGCAGCTGGCCAGGCCACAGCTGGCAGCGTGTGGGTGGCTGGCAGGTCAGGCCGTGTGGGCGTTAGCGTTCCTCTTTAATCACTCTTCAGTCAGTCCGTTATACCATTCAAACCAGACAACGTATTTAGGATTTTCTGTTCCCATTAAATGACGGCCTTATATTTAATGTGATCGACCTGCACTACAGTTTGAGGTGCTCAGGACCTCGTCCCAAACTACTAATAACAATCAGAACGGTTCTGATTGTAGCAGCCGCCTGAGCGCCGTCCACTTATCACAACCTGAATGGCTTGTTTACATCAGGCGAAATGTGTCCGTTGTTGCATGACCGTTGCTTGCAACACCCGTCACTTGCCACCCACAGGCGCACACCTTTTGTAATGCAAGGACATGCAGAGGACACCAGTAGTAACGTGTACTGGTATTGTACAGTGCCCTTCACAGCGTCCTATTACCTAAACGGCTTTTTATTACCACCCACAGCTCACTAGCAGCACCCCACACCCTACACCAGCACCCCACACCCTACAGCAGTGCCTCACACCCTACAGCAACACCCCACACCCTACAGTAACACCCTACACCAACACCCCACACCCTACACCAGCACCCCACACCCTACAGCAGTGCCTCACACCCTACAGCAACACCCTACACCCTACACCAGCACCCCACACCCTACAGCAACACCCCACACCCTACACCAACACCCCACACCCTACACCAGCACCCCACACCCTACAGCAACACCCCACACCCTACAGCAACACCCCACACCCTACAGCAGTGCCTCACACCCTACAGCAACACCCTACACCCTACACCAGCACCCCACACCCTACAGCAACACCCCACACCCTACAGCAGTGCCTCACACCCTACAGCAACACCCTACTCCCTACACCAGCACCCCACACCCTACAGCAACACCCCACACCCTACAGCAGTGCCTCACACCCTACAGCAACACCCCACACCCTACAGCAACACCCCACACCCTACAGCAACACCCCACACCCTACAGCAGTGCCTCACACCCTACAGCAACACCCCACACCCTACAGCAACACCCCACACCCTACAGCAGCAACACCCCACACCCTACAGCAACACCCCACACCCTACAGCAACACCCCACACCCCAGCAACACCCCACACCCTACAGCAGTGCCTCACACCCTACAGCAACACCCCACACCCTACAGCAACACCCCACACCCTACAGCAGTGCCTCACACCCTACAGCAACACCCACCCTACAGCAGCAACACCCCACACCCTACAGCAGTGCCTCACACCCTACAGCAACACCCCACACCCTACAACACCCTACAGCAACACCCCACACCCTACAGCAACACCCCACACCCTACAGCAACACCCCACACCCTACAGCAACACCCCACACCCTACAGCAGTGCCTCACACCCTACAGCAACACCCCACACCCTACAGCAACACCCCACACCCTACAGCAGTGCCTCACACCCTACAGCAACACCCTACTCCCTACACCAGCACCCCACACCCTACAGCAACACCCCACACCCTACAGCAGTGCCTCACACCCTACAGCAACACCCCACACCCTACAGCAACACCCCACACCCTACAGCAGTGCCTCACACCCTACAGCAACACCCCACACCCTACACCAACACCCCACACCCTACAGCAACACCCCACACCCTACAGCAGTGCCTAACACCCTACAGCAACACCCCACACCCTACAGCAACACCCCACACCCTACACCAGCACCCCACAACCTACAGCAACACCCCACACCCTACAGCAGTGCCTCACACCCTACAGCAACACCCTACACCCTACACCAGCACCCCACACCCTACAGCAACACCCCACACCCTACAGCAGTGCCTCACACCCTACAGCAACACCCTACACCAGCACCCCACACCCTACACCAACACCCCACACCCTACAGCAGTGCCTCACACCCTACAGCAACACCCCACACCCTACAGCAACACCCCACACCCTACAGCAACACCCCACACCCTACAGCAGGGCCTCACACCCTACAGCAACACCCCACACCCTACAGCAACACCCCACACCCTACACCAGCACCCCACACCCTACAGCAACACCCCACACCCTACAGCAGTGCCTCACACCCTACAGCAACACCCTACACCCTACACCAGCACCCCACACCCTACAGCAACACCCCACACCCTA
Source organism: Procambarus clarkii (assembly GCF_020424385.1). Lineage (NCBI taxonomy): Eukaryota > Metazoa > Arthropoda > Malacostraca > Decapoda > Cambaridae > Procambarus > Procambarus clarkii. The sequence continues at coordinate 21,013,988 of NC_059615.1, forward strand.
CAGCAGTGCCTCACACCCTACAGCAACACCCTACACCCTACACCAGCACCCCACACCCTACAGCAACACCCCACACCCTACAGCAACACCCCACACCCTACAGCAGTGCCTCACACCCTACAGCAACACCCCACACCCTACAGCAGTGCCTCACACCCTACAGCAACACCCCACACCCTACAGCAGTGCCTCACACCCTACAGCAACACCCCACACCCTACAGCAACACCCCACACCCTACAGCAGCGCCCCACACCCTACAGCAACACCCCACACCCTACAGCAGTGCCTCACACCCTACAGCAACACCCCACACCCTACAGCAACACCCCACACCCTACAGCAGCGCCCCACACCCTACAGCAACACCCCACACCCTACAGCAGTGCCTCACACCCTACAGCAACACCCCACACCCTACAGCAACACCCCACACCCTACAGCAGCGCCTCACGCCCTTGGTTCATTATGCATCGGAGAGGATAAAATCCAGCTTAATTTTCCCTCTAAGACCCAGTGTGATTGAAGAGCTAAAAATATCTTCCTGCGGCGCGCGGCCCTCAGTGATGGACCCAAATGTCAAACCCAATTTGTGCCGCACCTGAGGGAGGCGGAGGGAGGGAAGTCTCTCTACCTGAGGGAGGCAGGGGGAGGGAAGTCTCTCTACCTGAGGGTGGCAGGGGGAGGGAAGTCTCTCTACCTGAGAGAGGCAGGGGGAGGGAAGTCTCTCTACCTGAGGGAGGCAGGGGGAGGGAAGTCTCTCTACCTGAGAGAGGCAGGGGGAGGGAAGTCTCTCTACCTGAGGGAGGCAGGGGGAGGGAAGTCTCTCTACCTGAGAGAGGCAGGGGGAGGGAAGTCTCTCTACCTGAGGGAGGCGGAGGGAGGGAAGTCTCTCTACCTGAGAGAGGCAGGGGGAGGGAAGTCTCTCTACCTGAGGGAGGCGGAGGGAGGGAAGTCTCTCTACCTGAGAGAGGCAGGGGGAGGGAAGTCTCTCTACCTGAGGGAGGCGGAGGGAGGGAAGTCTCTCTACCTGAGAGAGGCAGGGGGAGGGAAGTCTCTCTACCTGAGGGAGGCGGAGGGAGGGAAGTCTCTCTACCTGAGGGAGGCAGGGGGAGGGAAGTCTCTCTACCTGAGGGAGGCGGAGGGAGGGAAGTCTCTCTACCTGAGAGAGGCAGGGGGAGGGAAGTCTCTCTACCTGAGGGAGGCAGGGGGAGGGAAGTCTCTCCACCTGAGGGAGGCGGAGGGAGGGAAGTCTCTCCACCTGAGGGAGGCGGAGGGAGGGACGTCTCTCTACCTGAGGGAGGCAGGGGGAGGGAAGTCTCTCCACCTGAGGGAGGCGGAGGGAGGGAAGTCTCTCCACCTGAGGGAGGCGGAGGGAGGGAAGTCTCTCTACCTGAGGGAGGCAGGGGGAGGGAAGTCTCTCCACCTGAGGGAGGCGGAGGGAGGGAAGTCTCTCCACCTGAGGGAGGCAGGGGGAGGGAAGTCTCTCCACCTGAGGGAGGCAGGGGGAGGGAAGTCTCTCCACCTGAGGGAGGCGGAGGGAGGGAAGTCTCTCCACCTGAGGGAGGCGGAGGGAGGGAAGTCTCTCTACCTGAGGGAGGCAGGGGGAGGGAAGTCTCTCTACCTGAGAGAGGCAGGGGGAGGGAAGTCTCTCTACCTGAGAGAGGCAGGGGGAGGGAAGTCTCTCCACCTGAGAGAGGCAGGGGGAGGGAAGTCTCTCCACCTGAGGGAGGCGGAGGGAGGGAAGTCTCTCTACCTGAGAGAGGCAGGGGGAGGGAAGTCTCTCCACCTGAGGGAGGCAGGGGGAGGGAAGTCTCTCTACCTGAGGGAGGCAGGGGGAGGGAAGTCTCTCCACCTGAGGGAGGCAGGGGGAGGGAAGTCTCTCTACCTGAGAGAGGCAGGGGGAGGGAAGTCTCTCCACCTGAGGGAGGCAGGGGGAGGGAAGTCTCTCTACCTGAGAGAGGCAGGGGGAGGGAAGTCTCTCCACCTGAGGGAGGCAGGGGAGGGAAGTCTCTCTACCTGAGAGAGGCAGGGGGAGGGAAGTCTCTCCACCTGAGGGAGGCAGGGGGAGGGAAGTCTCTCCACCTGAGGGAGGCGGAGGGAGGGAAGTCTCTCCACCTGAGGGAGGCAGGGGGAGGGAAGTCTCTCCACCTGAGGGAGGCGGAGGGAGGGAAGTCTCTCCACCTGAGGGAGGCAGGGGGAGGGAAGTCTCTCCACCTGAGGGAGGCAGGGGGAGAGAAGTCTCTCCACCTGAGGGAGGCAGAGGGAGGGAAGTCTCTCCACCTGAGGGAGGCAGGGGGAGGGAAGTCTCTCCACCTGAGGGAGGCAGGGGGAGAGAAGTCTCTCCACCTGAGGGAGGCGGAGGGAGGGAAGTCTCTCTACCTGAGAGAGGCAGGGGGAGGGAAGTCTCTCTACCTGAGAGAGGCAGGGGGAGGGAAGTCTCTCCACCTGAGGGAGGCAGGGGGAGAGAAGTCTCTCTACCTGAGAGAGGCAGGGGGAGGGAAGTCTCTCCACCTGAGGGAGGCAGGGGGAGAGAAGTCTCTCTACCTGAGAGAGGCAGGGGGAGGGAAGTCTCTCCACCTGAGGGAGGCGGAGGGAGGGAAGTCTCTCTACCTGAGAGAGGCAGGGGGAGGGAAGTCTCTCCACCTGAGGGAGGCAGGGGGAGAGAAGTCTCTCCACCTGAGGGAGGCAGAGAGAGAGAAGTCTCTCCACCTGAGGGAGGCAGGGGGAGGGAAGTCTCTCTACCTGAGAGAGGCAGAGAGAGAGAAGTCTCTCCACCTGAGGGAGGCAGAGAGAGAGAAGTCTCTCCACCTGAGGGAGGCGGAGGGAGGGAAGTCTCTCCACCTGAGGGAGGCAGGGGGAGGGAAGTCTCTCCACCTGAGGGAGGCAGGGGGAGAGAAGTCTCTCTACCTGAGAGAGGCAGGGGGAGGGAAGTCTCTCTACCTGAGAGAGGCAGAGAGAGAGAAGTCTCTCCACCTGAGGGAGGCAGGGGGAGAGAAGTCTCTCCACCTGAGGGAGGCAGGGGGAGGGAAGTCTCTCCACCTGAGGGAGGCAGAGGGAGGGAAGTCTCTCCACCTGAGGGAGGCAGGGGGAGGGAAGTCTCTCCACCTGAGGGAGGCAGAGGGAGGGAAGTCTCTCCACCTGAGGGAGGCAGAGAGAGAGACGTCTCTCCACCTGAGGGAGGCAGAGAGCGAGAAGTCTCTCCACCTGAGGGAGGCAGAGAGAGAGAAGTCTCTCCACCTGAGGGAGGCAGAGAGAGAGAAGTCTCTCCACCTGAGGGAGGCGGAGGGAGGGAAGTCTCTCCACCTGAGGGAGGCAGAGAGAGAGAAGTCTCTCCACCTGAGGGAGGCAGAGAGAGAGAAGTCTCTCCACCTGAGGGAGGCAGAGAGAGAGAAGTCTCTCCACCTGAGGGAGGCAGAGAGAGAAAAGTCTCTCTACCTGAGGGAGGCAGAGAGAGTGAAGTCTCTCCACCTGAGGGAGGCAGAGAGAGAGAAGTCTCTCCACCTGAGGGAGGCAGGGGGAGGGAAGTCTCTCCACCTGAGGGAGGCGGAGGGAGGGAAGTCTCTCCACCTGAGGGAGGCAGGGGGAGGGAAGTCTCCTGCTGATGGCTACTGTTCTCTGGGTCCCGGCTGCTCTCGTCACAAACCCGACGCCTGTAAATGAGGCATGAAATATTGAACACCTCTTACGTACTCGAGGTCCTGGCAGCTTCAGCGGTGAGGTCTAAGCAACTGCAGCGGCGAGGTCCTGGCAGCTTCAGGGACGAGGTCCTGGCAGCTTCAACGGTGAGGTCTTAGCAGCTGCAGCGGCAAGGTCCTGGCAGCTTCAGCGGTGAGGTCTTAGCAGCTTCAGCGGCGAGGTCCTGGCAGCTTCAGGGACGAGGTCCTGGCAGCTTCAGGGGCGAGGTCCTGGCAGCTTCAGGGGCGAGGTCCTGGTAGCTTCAGGGGCGAGGTCCTGGCAGCTTCAGCGGCGAGGTTCTGGCAGCTTCAGGGGCGAGGTCCTGGCAGCTTCAGCGACGAGGTCCTGGCAGCTTCAGCGACGAGGTCTTGACAGCTTCACGAGCGAGAGTTTATGGGAGGGATCATAAGTTTGAAGGTGTTGCGGAGTGAGGTTGATCACAAGGTCTGGAACATCGGACATGATCGACGACACCTTACACACTGAGGCCGGGCGGGGCTGGAGCTCCATATTGCTCGTATTATCGTCTAGTGTATATATTATGGTGGCTCTTGTTCCCTCTGGCGGATCCATCGTCTGCATGGAATGTTGCACTTAGGTAGTGATGGTTCCGCAGATACCACGTGTGTGTGTGTGTGTGTGTGTGTGTGTGTGTGTGTGTGTGTGTGTGTGTGTGTGTGTGTGTGTGTGGTGGTGTGTGTGTGTGTGTGTGTGTGTGTGTGTGTGTGTGTGTGTGTGTGTGTGTCTGTGTCTGTGTCTGTGTGTGTGTGTGTGTGTGCATGTGTGTGTGGTGTGTGTGTGTGTGTGTGTGTATGTGTGTGTGGTGTGTGTGTGTGTGTGTGTGTGTGTGTGTGTGTGTGTGTGTGTGTGTGTGTGTGTGTGTGTGTGTGTGTGTGTGTGTGTGGTGTGTGTGTGTATGTGTGTGTGTGCTCGTGTATGTGTGTAGTTTAATATATTTAATATATATTTGTAGTTTGAATGTTAAAGTAGTTTAACATTTAAGTTGTTATTCTCTTTCATATTTAAGTTTACTGAATTATGTAACTTCATTAAAAGTGAGAGGAAAGCTTGCGGGTGTAGCGGTCAGAGAAGCACCAGTTGTGCATATCACAGTGTAACTCATGTGTGTACTGAGCTGTAACATGTACGTTATGAAGTGACTGCTAAATTATACATTTTAAACTTGTGTCATCGTACATTGTGCCAAATTAACAATGTTAACATATGATTTTGATAGAATTACGTTTTGAAATGCTGAATCTGTAATCCTTTAACATGATCAACATTTGCTTCCATTTTGTGAGCAGGTTTTAATATGTCAGTACGTGTTAAAGCAGCCCTCGCTAGTATGAACCTGTTCACGTGTGATTAGTTATGTATATTCCTGCATAAGACGTCACAAACACGTGGAATAATTTCAGATAATATAAACATTGACGTTCGTGTAAGAACCTTTGATGTTTACATCTGTATGAAGTGTACATGTGATTGTTTGCATTTATGTTAAATGAAACTTAACTGGAAACAACTTAAGGTCTTGTAAAGCTCCCTTGTTTCAAAGCTTAGTCGAGTAGTTATAAAGCTTTAAATGGATTCAAGTGAAGCTTATGAGGGTGCAGAAACCTACTTTAATGGTAGTGAAGCCAGAGCATCAAGGCCTTGCAGCCGTGTCAGAGTTAACAGGGACCTGGAGCCGGACCAAGACGTGAAGCTCTGCCAGAGCGTACAACGAAAACTTCAATTTTCCATAAAAATCTCCAGCAGCCTCTTTCCCTTTGGTGGTAATTAGATCGCGGCTGAGGCCGACAGAGCAGCTCTGAAGGCCAGACTATCTCGCCGTGCTAATGAGGGACCAGAGCCTCCAGCCTCCAGCCTCCTGTCTCTGACCTTCAGAGTATGGAGAGACAGGCCGGGTAATGTGTGAGGCAGCCAAGGAGGAGTGGAGAGACCTTGAGGAACAGTGTGGTAGGGGCGGGATGGGGGGGGGGCAGAGGTGTGAGGGAGGGCCACAGCTGACGAGTGAGGGCGGGAAGTGTGAGGGAGGGACGCAGTGTACGAGTTATGGTGGTCACTGTGACGAGTGACGAGTAACAGCTGTCGAGTGACGGCCACAGGTGACACTCTTCACATCTCTTAGGTCCATGAGAGTGTGAGAGGGGGAGGTGGGGGGGGGGGGGAGGGAAGTCCATGAAATATTCAAACCTCGCAGAGTCACCGAGGCAGGTGGGCCCCAGGTGGACCCCAGGTGGGCCCCAGGTGGGCCCCAAGACTGGTGCCTGCTGTGTGTGGTGGGCCCCAAGACTGGTGCCTGCTGTGTGTGGTGGGCCCCAAGACTGGTGTCTGCTGTGTGTGGTGGGCCCCAAGACAGGTGCCTGCTGTGTGTGGTGGGCCCCAAGACAGGTCCCTGCTGTGTGTGGTGGGCCCCAAGACAGGTGCCTGCTGTGTGTGGTGGGTCCCAAGACTGGTGCCTGCTGTGTGTGGTGGGCCCCAAGACTGGTGCCTGCTGTGTGTGGTGGACCCCAAGACTGGTGCCTGCTGTGTGTGGTGGGCCCCAAGACTGGTGCCTGATGTGTGTGGTGGGCCCCAAGACTGGTGCCTGCTGTGTGTGGTGGGCCCCAAGACTGGTGCCTGCTGTGTGTGGTGGGCCCCAAGACAGGTGCCTGCTGTGTGTGGTGGGCCCCAAGACTGGTGCCTGCTGTGTGTGGTGGGCCCCAAGACTGGTGCCTGCTGTGTGTGGTGGGCCCCAAGACTGGTGCCTGCTGTGTGTGGTGTGCTCCAAGACTGGTGCCTGCTGTGTGTGGTGGGCCCCAAGACTGGTGCCTGCTGTGTGTGGTGGGCCCCAAGACTGGTGCCTGCTGTGTGTGGTGGGCCCCAAGACTGGTGCCTGCTGTGTGTGGTGTGCTCCAAGACTGGTGCCTGCTGTGTGTGGTGGGCCCCAAGACTGGTGCCTGCTGTGTGTGGTGGGCCCCAAGACTGGTGCCTGCTGTGTGTGGTGGCCCCAAGACTGGTGCCTGCTGTGTGTGGTGGGCCCCAAGACAGGTGCCTGCTGTGTGTGGTGGGCCCCAAGACAGGTGCCTGCTGTGTGTGGTGGGTCCCAAGACTGGTGCCTGCTGTGTGTGGTGGGCCCCAAGACTGGTGCCTGCTGTGTGTGGTGGGCCCCAAGACTGGTGCCTGCTGTGTGTGGTGGGCCCCAAGACTGGTGCCTGCTGTGTGTGGTGGGTCCCAAGACTGGTGCCTGCTGTGTGTGGTGGGCCCCAAGACTGGTGCCTGCTGTGTGTGGTGGGCCCCAAGACTGGTGCCTGCTGTGTGTGGTGGGCCCCAAGACTGGTGCCTGCTGTGTGTGGTGGGCCCCAAGACTGGTGCCTGCTGTGTGTGGTGGGCCCCAAGACTGGTGCCTGCTGTGTGTGGTGGGCCCCAAGACTGGTGCCTGCTGTGTGTGGTGGGCCCCAAGACTGGTGCCTGCTGTGTGTGGTGGGCCCCAAGACTGGTGCCTGCTGTGTGTGGTGGGCCCCAAGACTGGTGCCTGCTGTGTGTGGTGGGCCCCAAGACTGGTGCCTGCTGTGTGTGGTGGGCCCAAGACCTTCTCTGTGGTGTTTCTTTTGCTGAAAGATTTTCAAATAATCTTTCAGACTCCCGAAGAGATATTGTACCGTTGTGTTATACTTTATAGCGATACAACACACAATGTTTACATGTGTGGTGTATGGTACACCTTGACCCTCTGCCTCAGCTTGTCTCTCCATATGTTTAGATTTAAGTGGAGGAAGACCCTGAAATGTTAAAAAAAAATCTTTTTCATTTTTGCATGAAGACACGAACGTCTGACGGAAAAAAATCAAATTTCGGTATTTTTGAGGTTGGTGTTAGGTGGGTGGTGGGCCCGGGGGGTGGTGGGCCCGGTGGGTGGTGGGCCCGGTGGGTGGTGGGCCCAGGGCGGTGATCGATGGCTGGTGTCTCCCGGCGGGGGCCCACACACACACACACACACACACACACACACACACACACACACACACACACACTCCCTCGTCACAAGGTATTCTCAGGAAGTTAGTGACCTCGCTACCTCTCCTTACCCTCTCACACTTACTCTACTACACCCGATTCTTCTCTCTCTCGCTGTGAAATGTTTGTTACCTAAATGTCAGAGGCCAATTACTCCAGGCATTTGGGAGATGTTTGGTGGTGGGAGCCGAGGAGTGTTTGTGGTGTTGTCTTTATATACAAGTTACACTAAGCCGGTGGCAAGTAAAACATTAAACCAATTTTGTTAAAAGGCTTTTGTTGTTTAAGGAATTTATGGTCACTCTAAAAATCTTTGGAGGATCATCAGGTGTCACACATCATTGCCCTTAGGAGATCAGCAGCCGACATGGCCCAGATAACGGCCTGCTGTTGTGTTAGTAACGGCCTGCTGTAGTGTTAGTAACGGCCTGCTGTAGTGTTAGTAACGGCCTGCTGTAGTGGTAGTAACGGCCTGCTGTAGTGGTAGTAACGGCCTGCTGTAGTGTTAGTAACGGCCTGCTGTAGTGTTAGTAACGGCCTGCTGTAGTGTTAGTAACGGCCTGCTGTAGTGGTAGTAACGGCCTGCTGTAGTGTTAGTAACGGCCTGCTGTAGTGGTAGTAACGGCCTGCTGTAGTGTTAGTAACGGCCTGCTGTAGTGTTAGTAACGGCCTGCTGTAGTGCTAGTAACGGCCTGCTGTAGTGTTAGTAACGGCCTGCTGTAGTGTTAGTAACGGCCTGCTGTAGTGGTAGTAACGGCCTGCTGTAGTGTTAGTAACGGCCTGCTGTAGTGTTAGTAACGGCCTGCTGTAGTGTTAGTAACGGCCTGCTGTAGTGGAAGTAACGGCCTGCTGTAGTGGTAGTAACGGCCTGCTGTAGTGGTAGTAACGGCCTACTGTAGTGTTAGTAACGGCCTGCTGTAGTGGTAGTAACGGCCTGCTGTAGTGGTAGTAAAGACCTGCTAACGACGATGGCCTAACGTTAGGTAACGGCCTAAGAGGAAAGAAGTCAGGGAAATGTTATACCTAGGTTATTCAGTCATTAAATAATACATCCTCCATACATTATACAGCTTATACTAACTATTCGGTCGAAAGCACCATTTTGTAGTGATGGACCACCAGAAAGTTAATTGACTTTTGTATTATTAAATTTGGACAAACTAGAAACGTAACTGTTTTAACCACACACACACACACACACACACACACACACACACACACACACACACACACACACACACACACACACACACACACACACACACACACACACACACACACACACACACACACACACACACACACACACATACAAACACACACACACACACACACACACACACACACACACACACACACATACATACAAAACACACACACACACACACACACACACACACACACATACAAACACACACACACACACACACACACACACACACACACACACACACACACACACACACACACACATACAAACACACACACACACACACACACACACACACACACACACACACACACACACACACACATACATACAAACACACACACACACACACACACACACACACACACAAACACACACACACACACACACACACACACACACACACACACACACACACACACACACACACACACACATGGTCTGGGGCCTCGTAGCCTGGTGGATAGCGCGCAGGACTGTGTGTGTGTGTGGTGTGGGAAAAAAAAAATAGTAAACAGTTGATTGACAGTTGAGAGGCGGGCCGAAAGAGCAAAGCTCAACCCCCGTAAAAACATAACTAGTAAACACATACAAACACACACACACACACACACACACACACACACACACACACACACACACACACACACACACACACACACACATGGTCACTTATGGAATTGTCTTTAGTCTTATGCTTGACTAGGCATGGAGTCCATATCTAGTCAAGCATAAGACTAAACTGGAAAAGGTTCAAAGGTTTACCACCAGACTAGTACCCGAACTGAGGGATATGAGCTTCGAGGAGAGACTACGGGAATTAAACCTCACGTCATTGGGAGACGGAAGAGTTAGAGGGGACATGATCACCACATGCAAGATTCTCAGAGGAATTGATAGGGTAGATAAAGACAGACTATTTAACACAAGGAGCACGTATACCTAGTTCGTCTCTCCAGTCAAATATTCGCCACTCTTAGCTATCGTGGTTGAGTCTTTATGTCCATAATGTATATTTTATGTAAATTACGATTCTTTATAGTTTCAAATTAATAATTTGTAGACAAATTTATATACCTCTATATTCACCTAATTTAGCGATACATGTAGCGACGAGAGAGAAGGCAATCTCATTATATCAATTTTTATAAATTTTTGTCAATGTATAAATGTATATTTCCCCTCTCCAAGTACGTCACTGTTGCGTCTATGGCGCCACCAGACGTCTCAGCTGTGCTAAGGCCTTTCATTATGTCTTAGAAACCTCTTAAGTTCTTTTTCTTTTAAAACCTGCAGCTCACAGGTGAACTTTGGGTAGTGGCAAACCTGTCTGATTACTTCCACTTCCCTCGCTGCCCCCATCAGGTGTAGAACCATTAATTGCCTGTCTTTCATTACTTCCACTTCCCCCCGCCGCGTGCAGCAGGTGTGGACACGGGTGTATGAACAAGGGGCAAGCGCCTCTCACCTTCAAACATCAGTATGACCATTTACGGCCGTGGCCGACAGCCACTTTCTCCACGGGTCCAGAGAATATATATATCCACTTCCCCTCGTGCTAGTAGGTATGTGGTCACTATGTGTCGTGCTAGTAGGTATGAGGTCACTATGTGTCGTGGCCTTTAATGTCGCGCAAGACGCCGCGACGCCAAGCTTGGCTGTAGACGTCGTGCTCTGACGTCAGGCGTCCCACACTTTCGTATGTACACATTGCGGCCGTCGACGTCAGATGGCGTGGTGAACTTATTGTGTCAACACCGTCACCTGTAATTAAGGGGCTGAATAGTGGCTCCAGCCTTCAGGCCTTCACGATAACAGTACCATGCAACTTAAATTACCATGATATATATATATCATATGCATACCCTCGTCACTCGGAGCCTGAACCTGGCGACCATATAGACAGCTGCCAGCTGCTCTACCTACTGAGCCATCAACACCCATTATAAGGAAGGGGGTGTTGGTGGTTCTGTAGGCAGCGCGGCTCGCTACCGTCCGTGTAGCTAACCAACTTGGTTGTCACCGACTGTGACAACTCCACGATCGGAGTTGTCACCTAATGGAGTTGTAGCCTAACAGAAGAGCTGTTGGATACCCACCTTCTGTGACCTTCTGAGGTCACAGACGACTGTTGGGTTGACAGGCTACTATTGGGGTCACAAGAGACTACTAGGGTCACAAACGACTACTGGTTGCTACACCGGACTGCTGGGGGTCATAAAGGACTGGGTCACGATTGGCAGTAATTACAAAACTAAATATTAGAGAGAGCCATGATGAGAAGGTCGCCCGCCCGGCGGTAACTGCCAGCACTGACATATTGTGTGTTGTGGCTTTATTGCTGGCGTCAGGTGGCTTAAAGTCAATGTGATGTATGTCTTTCTACGGCTGAACACACGGTGGGGCTAGCTGTCCCAGGGGGAAGGGGAGAGATGGAGAGAGGTGGAGAGGTTTGTAAGGTGGATGAAGAGAGAGAGGGAAAGGTGGATAGGAGAAGTATCGCTAGAGAAAGGGCAGAGCAGAGGGTAAAGAGAGGGAAGTGGATAGGAAGGAGAGAGGTGGGGGAGATTACTTAGGGAATGAAGGGGGAGTATGGTGATGTATAGGGTGATGGGATCTGGCTGGAGAGAGGAGAGGGATGATAATGGTGGGCTTGAGCCACAAGCCAGACGTTTGGGTTAGATTCACTAAACTTTGCAGGGTGACTGGTGGGAGTTGAAGGACGATCATAGGGGGTCACGTGTGTACTCACCAATTTGTATTTGCAGGGGTTGAGCTTCGGCTCTTTAGTCCCGCCTCTCAACTAGTGCACAGGTTCCTGAGCCTATTGGGCTCTTCCATATCTACATTTCAAACTGTGTTTGGAGTTTGCCTCTACCACATCACTGCCTAATGCATTCCATTTGACAACTAGCCTAACACTGAACAAAAAATAATGTCTCTTTGGGTCATTTGAGTTCTAAGTTTCCACCTGTGTTCCCTTGTTCGTGTTCTGCCCATGCTAAATAGTTTGTCTTTGTCCACCCTATAAAAAAAAATCCATGCATTCAGAGAACCCACAGCCAATCCTTCTTTCCCCAAGTGTCCACGTTACCCTCCAACAGCTTCCTCCACAACACTGAGTAAGGGAATACCAGAAGAATAGAAAACAAGGGATCAGTTAAATGGTGTGGAGAAGGGAGAAGAGGCAAGTGGGGTCCCCCATGGCACAGTCCCAGCACCACAACTGTTTCTGATTTGTGAATGAGCCACCCGCGGGAAGGGGGGAACTATCAGGAGAAAGCGCCTAACCATTACGACTATGTAGCATTTGGAAGGGCATTAGGCATTATACTCAGGGCATTAGGCATTATACTCAGGGCATTAGGCATTATACTCAGGGCATTAGGCATTATACTCAGGGCATTAGGCAAGTTTGATAGGACACCTTCTTTAAGTTGTCCGAAAGTAGAAGGCATAAGTGGAGTTGGAGTTTTCCAACTCCACTTAAGCCTTCTTATGTAACTTTACATTTACGAAAAATGTCAAGAAATACTCGTACCATGTACGGGCGGCCAACACGTGGAATGCACTGAAAGAAGTTGTTGTGGAAATTACCTCCATCCACAACTTTAAACTCTAACTAGATAAAAAAAATTCGAATGCCAAGAAAGTTAAATTAAATGGCAACAGGTACAATAAGATTAGCCGGCGGGGCATGAGGAGGTAGACCTCACTTCCCCGTTTGTCACTGATGGGTAAGCTGTGTTAGGTAAGCAACTTACCTCGCCTTTCCTCCCCTTCCTCCCCTAGGGAGCCGGTCGGCCGAGCGGACAGCACGCGGGACTTGTGATCCTGTGGTCCTGGGTTCGATCCCAGGCGCCGGCGAGAAACAATGGGCAGAGTTTCTTTCACCCTATGCCCCTGTTACCTAGCAGTAAAATAGGTACCTGGGTGTTAGTCAGCTGTCACGGGCTGCTTCCTGGGTGTGGAGGCCTGGTCGAGGACCGGGCCGCGGGGACACTAAAGCCCCGAAATCATCTCAAGATAACCTCAAGATAGGTCCGGAGAGGACGTATACACATATGGCCTCAACTGTTATCGAATAATCGTGGCGGAAGTTATGATATAGTCGGGGTAGTGAGGCTTACGGGAAGGCGACACCCGACGAATACTGTCCATTTGTCGGCGGTGACCACAACACAGCAACTCCTTCCCGGCGCCAAGATTTTCTGCAACTGACGCTACCGGCTGACAGCTGACAGCTGATGCCTGTCCACTTAATGGGGCTGACTTCCGGGTGGCGTGAGACGGTGTTATGGAGTCACAGACATTTGACAGGTGTAACGGAGCGCCATAGAGCGCCAGTGTGACTACACCCATCTTGAGTATCCCAGGTACATGAAGAAGCCATGCCACTAGACTATGCGAATTATGAATTCATAGTTAAGAATACCAGAAAATTTGAAAATCTCAGATCCTTTGAAAATCACATCACGTGACTTGAATATCCAAGCTGTTCTAATCTATTAAATCTAAACCTGTTCTAAAATTTATTAATTTTAGAACAGTCAGAATTACATAATTGGTCGTACAAGTGTAGTGTAAGGGGGTAGTTATGACATAATGGTCGTACAAGTGTAGTGTAAGGGGGTAGTTATGACATAATGGTCGTACAAGTGTAGTGTAAGGGGGTAGTTATGACATAATGGTCGTACAAGTGTAGTGTAAGGGGTAGTTATGACATAATGGTCGTACAAGTGTAGTGTAAGGGGGTAGTTATGACATAATGGTCGTACAAGTGTAGTGTAAGGGGGTAGTTATGACATAATGGTCGTACAAGTGTAGTGTAAGGGGGTAGTTATGACATAATGGTCGTACAAGTAAGGGTAGTTATAACGTAATGGGCGTATAAGCTGCTGTGCTCCACATATCCCGGGGATATCAGTAGTTTAGCAGGATCGTTATTTTTTTCTATATATATGAACTACGTTTCTAATAAAATTTAGTTTATTTTTTGGGGAAATGAATATTATAATGTTATTTTTATATTCATAATTAACACCCCTCCTCACTTCCATCTTCACATTGGCATTTCTCTCTTCTTCTATGTGTTTCTCTCTCATCGCTTCTTTCTTCTTCAACGTTGACATATCCAAACTGAGACTGGCTCTCTCACATCCAATATTACCACTTTCATCTCCTTTATTGATACGCCCTCTGCCTCATTGGCACCTCATTGTCTCTCCTCTCTTTCCTCACAACATTGGCACCTCATTGTCTCTCCTCTCTTTCCTCACTACATTGGCACCTCATTGTTTCTCCTCTCTTTCCTCACTACATTGGCACCTCATTGTCTCTCCTCTCTTTCCTCACTACAATGTCGTTGATGTTCCTGTGGAAACTGCAAGAGAGAGCTGTACTTATCATTCATGACTCATCTGAAGCCTG